>ML783555.1:814032-893614 GCA_009831015.1 Picea engelmannii | reverse complement strand
TTCGTGCTCTGGTGTATATATATATATATCTTTATGAAAGGTAAGGGACGCCAAGAATACATGTGTGGGTCCAAACCCTTACAAATAACCTACATTAACGCATGTAGTATTATATGTGGATTGATACACTCCAAGGATACATATGCCAATATCCAAGGCTATGGTGTCCACAAGAAAGGATCCAAATTCAAGGGTGATCTATGAGTTGTGTACAACACTCCTCCTACTAGCATCCAAGGATTCATCAATTCTCCTATGTTATGCACTCTACTGGATCCATTCACCCTACATGAACAGTCGCAACCTAGGTGTCCCCAAGACAACTCCAAGCCTCCATGAAATCCTCCAAGCTACCCTATGTTTTTTATGGCCCAATTCTCTCCTCTAAGATGAAAACCACACCTCGTAAGCAAGGTGTTATCCAAGTGAGTACCATCTCCATGTGGTCATCATGTAGAACATCACCAAATATTTTTTATGATCTCCAATTTCCTAGGGATGAATATTCTCACACAAGCACCCAAGTGAGGTCAAGTAAACACTAAGTAAGCCATATACTATATGAAAATCCATTACAGACCATCTCCCATGTGCAAATTTATCAAAAACCGTCCAGGGGCTGATCATAGACCATGTACCCCAAATATCATAAAAACACCCCCCAAACATTGTATAAAAACCTTCAATGTTATTGTGAAAGCTAGCAACTTGAAAAGCATATATTGTAATTTACATCTATACTTTTTCTAATTGTGATGAACCCCTAACGAAATTTACAAGGGTTCCATTAGAAAATATACCCTTTTTCAATGCAATTTCTAAAATAATACCCTTTGAGAAAAACTAATAGATTTTTTTTGAAATAATTCACCCAAATGAAAATGATTAAAACATTTAAGTGAAAAAAAAGTAAATTTTTTTTGTCTTTCTTTTTTACCAAAGGTGGAAAAAATTGCTCATAGCCATTCAAAAATAGTTTTAGCTCATACCATAGGAAAAAAAACAATTTCAACCCCTTTATTATCTCCAAAATACCAAATATCCCACTTTTTCCATTTCTAAAACTAAACAAATCTAATGTGGAAAATTTAAATATCCAACTTGGTTTAGCTCCATACATGGAGCTAAGAAACTTTTACCCATTGAAAACTGTAAACTCACTTTGTGTGTGTGTGTGTGGAGGGTAAATGGAATTTTTTATACTACTTGTGCCTTTCTTATTTCACTTAATTTTTATAAATTTTCAGATTTTTTCATTGATCTGATACGTTTCTCTTTTAGTTATATAGCAAGGCTATGATGAAGTTTGAATAAAAAGTAAGATGTTGAAATCAAGACAATATATGCTACAACTATGCGGCAGCATACATAAAAAAATGAAACCAAATGTTAATGTATATGAACAGTTGGACAAATATATTTTTCCTATGTCTATTTTTATTAATCAAAATGAGAAACTACCACACACCATTCAATATTGATCTGCTATATGTCTTCTATGCCTCGTTGAGCAATGGAAATTTCATTTGAATATAATTTATTTTGACAATTTAATATGAATATAATTTTTAACATAATTGAATGTGATGTTGCAAAAATAGGTTAAGAAAGGCCCACTCGAAATATCTTTAAACTAATATCATAATACGTATAGCATAATGAGTGTTGTTTATACCTCTACAAAATACATGTATTTGCGATTATTTTGTTATATGTTGAATTTATTAGAGACCTGAATTAAATTACTTGAGTGGACCCAAGTTTCTCAAGTTTGAAGGTACAAATAAAAAATTATAAGTTGGGATATTTTCCAAGTGACAACATGTTGGTTGTAAAGCCTGATTATCTTCCTGATTTAGAGGTCTTTGTTTTCAACCGTGTTTATATGCCATGAAGACTTTACATCCTATAATAGCATACACTCCTCCACGTGGGGGAGTGCAGGGGGGGTTACACCCCCTACAGGGTCCAGGGGAAAGTGAGGGTTCGAGGGAAAATCCCTGAAGGACAAATTTCCTTGTAAATGTATATTGTAATTTCCTTGTAAATCTAGACCGTTCATTATAAGGTCGTAGATCTGATGGTAGAATTTATGTTAGGGTTTTTTACCCTATAAGAAAACCCTATTTTATGAGGGAAATGTATTGCAACTATGGATTATTGTGAATAATGTATTATGAGAGAGGAGACTGTAAGAGAAAGAAGAGGAAGTTACAACGGGTGTGTTGTAGGTTGTATCCCTTCATTTGATGGATAATAATAAATAAAGGACCTGTCAATTTCTCTGGTGGATGTAGCGCACACTGGGTGAACCACTTATATTTGTGTCTTTATTGTATTATGTATCTTCTGTGTTTTATTTCCCCATTTGTTTTATTTTATTTCTCTACGATCCTATTTTTATAACAAATGGTATCAAAGAAAAAGGTAAATCACAGGAAAAGAGGGTTCCTTGTTGAAGTGGGAGCAATGGCAGAAGATGGAAAGTTTAGGGTCGATAAATTTAATGGAGAAAAATACTAGTTATGGAAGATGGAGATGGAAGATTATTTATATCAGATGGATCTATTCCTACCATTTGGTGGAATAGAAAAGAAGTTGACGACCATGAAGGATGAAGAATGGGAGATTCTTGACAAAAAGGCTCTAGTAATGATATAGTTGAGCCTGGTAGCATCGATGGATTTCAATATTTTGAAATAAAATACAACGAAGGAGATGATGGATGCAGTGGCTAAACTATATGAAAAACCCTCAACGTCCAACAAGGTATTGCTAATGAAGAGATTATTTAATATGAAGATGTTAGAGGGTGGTTCTGTTATAGATCATTTAAATGAATTTAATATGGTTACTAATCAACTAAGTTTTGTAAAAGTGGACTTTGATGATGAGGTCGGGGCTCTTCTAATCTTGTGCTCATTGCTAGAATGTTGGAACAGATTAGTCATGGTTGTAAGTAACTTTGTCTCCAATTCAAATACTTTGAAATTTGATGATATTGTTGGTGTTATCCTTAGTGAGGAAATGTGATGGAAAATCACAGGTGAGACATCAGGTAATGTGTTAAACATGGAGAACAAGGGAAGACAAAAGGATAGAGGAACGG
Source organism: Picea engelmannii (assembly GCA_009831015.1). NCBI lineage: Eukaryota > Viridiplantae > Streptophyta > Pinopsida > Pinales > Pinaceae > Picea > Picea engelmannii. Next base: position 890,505 of record ML783555.1, on the reverse strand, counting down.
GCTCAGGGAGCTGCAGGAATTCTAGGAAGGGAAGATCCAAATCTAGAATCGCAAAGATAGATTGTTGGAATTGTGGGAAGAAAGGACATCTAAAGAAAGACTGCAGAGCTCCAAAGAAACAAAGAGATGGACAACAAGAGAAAAATCAGGAAGCAAATGTAATAGATGATGTGTTACAAGATCCTTTGATTATTTTCATAAATAATATTTATGAATCTTGGGTACTAGATTTAGGGGCTTCATTTCATGCTACACCCCATAAGAAATTTTTTCTAGATTATGTTCAAGGTGATTTTGGACAGGTTCATTTGGGTGATGATGCACCATGCAAAATTGTTGGAATGGGAAACATTAAAATTAAACAAAGCAATGGAAACCAATGGTTGTTGAAAGAGGTAAGACATGTTCCAGATCTAAGGAAGAATCTACTTTCAACAGGGCAGTTGGAAAGTGAAGGTTGTATATCCATATTTATAGATAAGGTGTGGAAGGTCACCAAAGGATCATTGATGATAGCAAGAGGAGAGAAGGTAGGTACATTGTATTTATGTACTGGTAATACTAAATATTCTATATTTTTAGCTTCTACAGGAGTGGATACAACATTGTGGAATCATAGGATTGGACACATGAGTGAGAAGGGGATGCAGATACTTCGGAAAATAAATTTATTTCCAAATATTAAACAAAATGATTTGGATTTTCTTGAGCATTGTGTTTATGGAAAATGGAAGAGAGTCAGATATATTAGAGTAGGAAAAGAAAAAATAAGAATGAAAGGTTAGAGCGTATGCATACAAATGTATGGGGACCAACTCAGGTATCATCTCTTGGTGGGTCTCGTTATTATGTTACTTTTATTGATGATGGAACTAGAAAAACTTGGGTTTATTGCATTCAACAAAAATATGATGTTTTTGATACTTTTAAGAAATGGAAATCTTTGGTTGAGAAGGAGACGGGAAAAAGGTTGAAGTGTCTTAGATAAAAAAAAGGAGTTGAATATTGCAGCAAGGATTTTGATGATTATTGTTCATACCATGGGATTCATAGAGATAATATAGTTCCAGGAACACCACAAGAAAATGGTGTGTCAGAAAGGATGAACATGAAAATCATGGAGCGTGAAAGGAGTATGATATTGCATGTTTTTTTTCCCTTACAGTTCCGAGTAGATGATGTAGATATTGTTGCTTACTTAATAAATAGAGGACCTTCAAGATCTTTGGATGGTGGAATTCCATAGGAGGCATGGAAAGGTAAAAAGGTAAACTATTTTTTTTAAGACTTTCGGTTGTGAAGAATTTTTCCACATTGATGAAGACAATAGAACAAAGCTTGAGGGAAAACCTAAGAAGTGTAACTTTATTGGACACGGTGTTAATGATTTTTGTTATCGCTTATGAGATTATGAAAATAAAAAAATAATTAGGAGTAGAGATTTCATATTCAATGAGAAGGTCATGTACAAAGATTAGTTACAGGGAAAGAAACAAGAAAAAGAAAAACCAGAAAACACAGTGCTTGATGAGATCACTGAAAAATAAATTCCAAAGGAACCAAAAAAAACAAAATGTACAACAACAGGAGAAACATGTACCTCAAACTCATACAAGTGTTGTTAGAAGATCTACTAGGTTAAGTAGACCCCCTGAATGATACTCTCATTCCTTGTATTATTTATTGTTGACTAATTCTAGTGAACCAGAATGTTATGAAGAGGAAATGCAGGTAGACAGTAAAAATAAGTGGGAGAAACGAATGAAAGAGGAAATGGATTCCTTGGAAAATAACCAGACTTTGGATTTGCTTCAGTTTCTTGCAGAAAAAAGAGCTTTATAGAATAAATGAGTTTACAAGTTGAGGGAAGAAGATGGAGGAAAAAAGAGGTACACGGATAGACTTGTTGTAAAGGGGTTTGCACAAAAGAAAGGTATATATTTTGATGAAATATTTTCTCACGTTGTTAAAATGACTTCAATTAGGACTATTTTATTTCTTGTGGTTGTAGAAGATTTTCATCTTGAACAGTTAGATGTAAAAACAACTTTTCTCCATGGGGATTTGGAGGAAGAAATTTATATGCAAAAGCCACAGGGGTATGAGGTTAAAGGAAAGGAGAATTTGGTATGCAGGTTGAAGAAGAGCTTGTATGGACTAAAACAAGCTCCAAGGTAGTGGTATTTGAGGTTTCACAGGTTTATGACAGAACAAGGTTATAGTAGATGTCATTCTGATCACTATGTTTATTTTAAGAGGCTAGAAAATGGAAGCTATATTATATTGATATTGTATGTAGATGACATGCTTGTTGCAGGGTTCAATATGTAAGATATAAATGTTCTCAATAAGATATTATCTAATTCATTTGTGATGAAGGATTTGGGTGCCGCAAAGAAAATCTTTGGTATGAGAATAATAAGAGACAAGAAAAATTGCAAATTGGCATTGTCTCAGGGTGAGTACATAGATAAGGTGTTGGAGAGGTTTAGAATGCACAATGGAAAACCAGTTAGTACACCATTGGAAAACCATTTCAAAGTAACTAAGGAAATGTGTCCCAAGACATAGGAGGAGATATAATACATGTCTAGTGTTCCTTATTCATCAACAGTTGACAACTTGATTTATGTAATGGTTTGCACAAGACCATCTATTTCACATGCAATGTTAGTTGTGACTAGGTATATGGACAATCCATATAAAGAACATTGGGAGGCAATAAAGTGGATTCTCGGGTATTTGAGAGGTACTACTACTCATGCATTATGTTTTGGAGGTTCAAACATTGTTCTACAATGATATTTTGATTAAGATATGGTAGGTTATAAATATAGCAAGAGGAGCACCAGAGTGTATGTTTTTACTATAGGTGGAACAACAGTAAGTTGGATTACAAAATTGCAAAAGGTTGCTGCACTTTCAATAACAAAGGAGAGTATGTTGTTGCTACAGAGGCCAATAAAGAAATGATTTGGTTACAGAGGTTTATGGAGGAATTGGGAAAGAAGCATGAGAATAGTAGGTTGTACTGTGACAATGAGAGTGCCATTCATCTTGCAAAGAACTCAGCCTTCCATTCGAAGACTAAGCATATACAACTTGATGCAAGCCCCCACCTCAACAGGGTCTTCTTAACCTCTCGGTCTTTGGATCTTGTACATCCCTGAACCGAATTGGCTCCTTTGGTCACCATTGTAACCCTTAACACATATAACCATGGGTCATTTTTTAATCTCTGCCCATGCGAACATGCGCTGGATGCGAACCTCCACTCCACATGACCATCGGCATGACCACGACCTTAAATCCAAAAGGTGCATCGGGTTTTGCGATGTTGAGAATTGCGAGTCACCCCGACTCCTTCAATTCCCAAAATCCAAAAATGATGAAATTTCCCCTTTGTAGATCAACAGTCCTAGTTGTCCCACGACCTAACAGTCCAGATCGCATAGCGATTTCACGTATTGTGAATTCCAAGTTACAACTTCCTTCACACTCCTGATTTTCTAAATTTTGATATGTCGGAGCGCCTAATCGACAGTCCATGATCCTCGAGATCTAACATTTGTTATATCTCCTAAGATTATGAGTGTTTAAGCACACTCAGTCTTATCCTCTCCGCTGATCTACTGGATCCAACGGTCCATGGAAAATTGGTGTTTCTCCCTTCGAGAAATTCAACCGTCCGTTTAGGTTCTAAAAGACTCCTGGCCAAATAACTTGGCATCCTTCCTTCTGAGATTGGGTTCTGCGAGGTGTCTTTGACCCTCGTCTATCCTCTGGAATTTCCAAGTCTCTATCCCTCTTGATCTTGATTCTCACGACAAACTCAAGAATTCTAAGGGATTCTTTCATGCATTCCTTATGACCCCTACGATAATCTCTGATTATCTGATATCTCCCAACTCTATACACTCCTCATGAAAGAAGTTATTCAACCACTCACTTGGTTGGAAAATTATAAGACTTCAACCTAGCCTATGCACACCTTGCACAACTTTGTGCTATACTTGCACTTCTATTGGTATATGAACAACTCTATCTCTCATGATCTCCTCTGAGGTAAAACTCTTTGTCAATGCACTCCTTGCAGGAATTCCCAGGACGAGAAAAAATTGAAACTTATACTCCCTCTCTCATAGAATTCATACATTCAACATGAAATCATACACATAAAGCATTGAAACAAATGCATAATAGAGCATGTAAGAAAATTGTAAACATACCATTCAATAGATGCAAATAGTAACCATGAAAACACCATGAAATTGGATTAAAGCCTTCTTATATTAATTCAAGTGCTTCTGTACATGGTTCAATAGCTACAATTTTCTGCTCATAAAACTTATACAACCTCTACTCTTCTCTTCTCTCCAATGCTCTCTTCCTCTACAACTTATACAATGAGAAAAAACATGATCATACAATACATACAGAGGAGATTTTTCTTGAGTTTTCCCTCCTACAACTCTAAGCTACCTTATTGAAATTAAATTTTACAAATACTTTACATTTATTACATTAAATGCATCCAACCAACATATGAGATCAATGCTCAATATCTACAATACAATTCCCAAAACATTTAAGAATAATTACATCCTTCCAGCTAGTACATTAATGTTTCATCTTTAAATTTCAAAATGTCTTCAAAATGCACACTGGTGCGTACCCAACTTTCCTCCTCTTGTGCTTTGATGGTGATTCTCCTGCATCACAAATAAAGTACCATTTCATATGATCGATCTTGGAATATGGACATTTGAAGTTGGAAAAAATACACACTAGACAAAATCCTACATACACGTTAACTAATGGAGTAACCATGGAGAAACAGAGTTCCTGCTCAATTTCAGTTGGTCTTCAAGCATGAAGATGAAGATGATAAATTTTCTAGGTCCAATAAGTATCATAATCCATCATATAGAACAGAGGTGGAGTTGTTGAGATCAGTCTCCAAGTGGGATATTGTTGGTTATGGAGTCTGATTATCTTCTTGATTTAGAGGTCTCTATTTTCAGTCATGTTTATACCCCATGAAGAATTTACACTGCTGAAGAATGTACACTCCTCCACGCGAGGGAATAAAGGGGGGGATACCCCCCTACGGTGTATGAGGGGTCTATTCCCCTAACTAGGGGGTCCAGGGGTAAGCAGGGGTTCGAGGGAAAAGCCCCCGAAGGAAAAATTGCCTTGTAAGTGTATATTGTAATTTCATTGTAAATATGGACCCTTCATTATAAGGTCATCTATCTGACAATAAAAGTTATGTTAGGGTTTTTTTACCTAGAATGAAAACCTATTTTATGATGGAAATGGGCTATGGATTATTGTGAATATTGTATTTTGAGAGAGGAGACTTTGAGAGAAAGAAAAGGAAGTTACAGTGGGAGTGTTGTAGGTTGTATCCCTTCATTTGTTGGATAATAGTAAAGAAAGGACCTGGAAATTATTTTGGTGGACGTATCCCACATTGGGTGAACCACGTATGATCCCAAATTGGATCCAGGAGGCTTCCAGGTCCAGAAAAGGATAAAAAATGAAAGTTCTTAGAATCCAACAAAACCAATTCCATTGCGATCGGATTGTCGTGTTGTTTCCGGCCATATATTTACTTTCTCAAATGAGCGTTGTATGTGAAAGTTATCACACTCTGATAGTTTTCCCAAACAATTAAAAAGTCAACAGTGAAACTAGTAAAAAGTCAATGTTGACGTCAACATTACGTCAGCATGACATCACCATGATGATGTAAGCATATTGACATGTGGCAGCACAACAGTGGGGTGACTAGACAGTGATAGGGACCAGTAGCATGTTAACATGTGGCATCAGACAACAACAAATGGTGGGGTTCCACGTGGCCCAGACATGGGCTACCACGTGGCACCCATGAGTTGGCTGATTATTTATATGCAAAAATTGTTGAAATGGACGAGAATTAAACCGGAAACCTTTTCTACAAGCATAACACCTTCACAAAGGCCCGACCACCAATGCGCTGCACATGTTCCTTGTTTAAACAAGTCACTTTGTATTTATTTAAAATGCATTTGTTTTGATATGGGTGGAAGAGGGTTGGGGCTAAGCCCCAGCCCATGGTTCGTTTGCATGTAAGCACAGGGACACAGACCATGCATAACCACCAACTGCGAGTTTTTTAACACTAGCCCCAGGTTTTCAAGCGATTCCACATGACCTGGTTCTAAACCATTATCCGCGGGATATGTTTGGCCCTTGGTTTTGGGCGGTCTACCAGTTTTACACCATGTGACCTAGTCTTTCAGTGGTAAATGACCAGCGCACAACCCTTTAGGCTGGATCTTGGCCATATTTAGTTTCCATATGATTGAACTAAGGGGGCGCACACTAGTCAAGAGGGATAAATCCCTATATTAAACATAAAGTGGGTTTTTGACTTTAATATAATGATTTTATATTGATTTTTAAGCATGTTAATGGAGATTTTGGCCATTATTGGGAGATATTGGGCTTTTTTTGAGCCCATATTTTGGGAGGAAGTTGGGGATGGATAACCAACTTCAGATCTATAAAATCCAAGTCTGTTTGAGGTCATGCGGGATAGTCATATCAAACTTATGATGAAGAAAATCCAAGCCAAAGACATTTTTATGCAGGGAAGCTGTTATGGAGCAGAAGCTTGCGGGCCATTTCTGGGAGCTACATTGAGTCTTTTTCAGTGCCGTCAGTTGTGCTGGATTTCGGAGGTCGATCAAAACATAGTGAGATAAGTATGAGATCCATTTGATTTACTTTTTATGTACTTTGAAAGCATTGAATAATTAATAAAGAATCTTCCCCCACTGAGTCAAAGGCCCAGAGACGTAGGCAATTTTGTGCCGAACTCCGTTATCATTTCTCTTGTTATAGTTTGCTATTATTATTGCTTCATTTCAGATATGTAAATTGTCTTATGGCTTCTACGTTCCTTAATTAAATTCATCCTCTTTCATTCATCTTCTTAAATGGTTAATTAACGCATGCAATTAATAACTCAACCACAGTCATTACAAGATCTTTTCGGATCAAGTGGTATCAGAGCTAGTTGACATTTGGATCTGAGTTTTACATGTTAACCAAGGAAAAGCTATAGTGTGGTGAAGGCAATCTTGTTGCATAGAATCCATTAATTGGATTGAGAAAGAGATATTCTCACAACGATGAGATGGCATAGGAAGAGGGACCTTCTCAGGATGAGAAAGAGTTCCAGAAAACTTTCCTTACTATGTCAGAGATGGTGAAAGTTTTGTACGAGGATTGCTTAGAACAGAAAAGACGAAATCTGGGTGAATCTTCAAAGGGAAAAAGTAAAGAGGGAGAGGATCCTCCTCATATTCCTCCTTCACCTCCATCATCACCTCCTTCTTCTCCTTCTTCTTCAAGTTCAAGTTCTAAATCTAATGCAAAGAAACATGCTCATAAACATAAGAATGAAATGCCATTATTAAAACTTGATGTTAAATTTGAGTTACCCATATATGATGGTGAAGTTAATGCAGAGAGACTTGACAATTGGGTCAGGCAGTGATCCGAAATCGGATTCAGAAGCCTGACAGGGCATGAAAAATGCTCAAAAATGAAAGTTCTCGGAATCCGATGAAACCAACACCATTGCGTCCGTCTCGTCTTCTTGATTCTGGTGGTATATTTACTTTGTCAAACAGAGTTCGTATGAAGAAGATATCGCATTATGTCCGCCAAGCCAAACATGCAAAATTTTTGGATGCTGATTGTACCTGTCTGTACAATCCGTACAGGACACGTGGCAGGTCCGTACGCTGATGTGGTGGCTCCAGATAATGACATGTAGTGGCTCCAGATGATGACACATGTCAGGTAGATTTGTCATTTTGGGCATACGGTTGGACCAATCCGGAGGTGACACATGTCATCACTGGAAGGGTGAGACGTGGCACGGGATGACGTCAGCAGCCTATGTGTCGGATGATGTCAGTAGCATATGTGGTGATGATGTGGCAGTGCTGACTGGGTAGATGTACGGCGGATGACGTGGCAGTTGATGGAGCGTACGACAACGACACGTGGCTAGTACGTGGGCCAATCAGCAGATGACGCGTGTCAATATTTGGTTGGTTGGTAAGGTGCCATGTGGCCCAATCACGGGCTGCCACGTGGCACCATTTGATCGGCTCGTTGGTTTGTTTTATAAAATTTGGTGTTGGCTTGGTCGGGGGTCGAACCCGTGTTTGCCATGGCCGAGATGGTGAAGGTGTTGTATGAAGACTACTTGGAACGAAAGAGCACGGTTCAAGTGAAAGCTTCAAAGAACAACAAAGGAACAGAAGCATTGAAGGAAGTGCCTTCTACATCTATTTCAGACAACATATCTGAGGTATGCAGTGAAGGTTACTCATCAAATTTTCTTCATACTCATTAAGTTGGTTTTGGTGAATTCGAAAAACACACAAAAGGTGTAGGTTTGAGAATACTAACCAAGATGGGTTATGAAAAAGGAAAGGGCCTTGGATGTAGAGGTCAAGGCATTGTAAATCCTATTGAGGTTAAGGAAAGGCCTCGATACTTAGGATTGGGATATGGCAAAGGGGACCTTGGAGAGTCTTCCAAGATGGGTTCCAAAACTTCGGAAGCAAGTAATGCTTCAAATGGCCAACTTAAGACATTGCGAGAACACTTCACAAAAGGAAATGGTGCATCACTTCAGGGTTGTGGTAGTGAATGCAAGTCATTTCCAAAGAAAGGTGAAGAGCAACATGGAAGGTATAATGGTCATGTTTTTATTAATTCTCCTTTTGATTATAGCAAGCATAATCAAGTAAACCGGAACTTGTGGAAACTTTATCCATGTACTTATTGTCTTTCACCTAAGCATTGTGTTGCCAAGTGTTGGAAGAGGCAAACTTTGTACAGGAAACCTATGTCGACCAGGAAGGAAACACGACATAAAGGCTCAAGTCCACAACGAAAGAAAGAGAAGGGGAAGCAGGTCTGGATGCCAAAAACTCGTTGTATGTTTTGCAACAAGAGTGGACATCAAAAGACTAGTTGTTGGAAGCTTAATCCAGAGCTTCATCCAAAGAAGGGAAAAAGGATTTTGCACGTACCCACGAAGGAGGATAGATTACCAGCGAAGCAAGAAGAACATCGTGAAGGAAAGAAAGCAGTCACTTGGTTCTGCCAGAAGTGGATGTCTCAACTTCATTGTATTTTTCTTCCATTAATGTAATCGGATCCAAAACAAGCCAGGTGACCTATCTCGAGCTTGTTGAGTGGTCAGTAACCTTTTGGGGACCAAAAGGTCTTATTGTTGGGAGGTGTGATCCGAAATCGGATTCAGAAGCCTGACAGGGCATGAAAAATGCTCAAAAATGAAAGTGCTTGGAATCCAACGAAACCAACACCATTGCGTCCGTCTCGTCTTCCTTATTCCGGTGGTATATTTACTTTGTCAAATGGAGTCCGTATGAAGAAGATATCACATTCTGTCCGCCAAGCCAAACAGGCAAAATTTTTGGATGCTGACTGTACCTGTTCGTACAGTCCGTATAGTCTGTACAGAACACGTGGCAGGTCTATACAGGACACGTGGTAGGTCCATATGCTGACATGGCGGCTCCAGATGATGACACGTGGTGGCTCCAGATGATGACACGTGTCAGGCAGATTTGGCATTTTGGGCGTATGACTGGACCAATCCAGAGGTGACACGTGTCATCACTGGAAGGGTGACACGTGGCATGGTATGATGTCAGCAGCCTATGTGTCACATGACATCAGAAGAATACGTGGCGATGACATGGTAGTGTTGACTGGGAATATGTACGGTGGATGACATGGCAGTTGACGGAGCGTACGGCAGCAACGCGTGGCTAGTACATGGGCCAATCAGCAGATGACGCATGTCAATATTTGGTTGGTTGGTAAGGTGCCACATGGCCCAATCACGGGCTGCCACGTGGCACCGTTTGATTGGCTTGTTGGTTTGTTTTATAAAATTTGGTGTTGGCTCGGCCGGGGGTCGAACCCGTGACCTCCCGGGAGCGAACGAACTAACGAAGTCAAGCTAGCCACTTGGGCGATGGGTGGTTCTTGTTACCCATTCCGTGTAAAGCTTATTTGAAGTTGTTGGAAGGTGCGATGGGCGGTAAAAAGGGTCGGGGCTTAGCCCCAGCCCTCGGCGCACTCGACCACGCGACAGGACCACCGGCGGAAGGTTATACGGTTAGCGCGGTTAAAAGAAATATAGCACGGTTTCATTGCGTTTACACTATATGACCACCGTTTTCAAATAATGCGCGGGTTATATTATATGTGACCGTTGAATTAAAATGCCACGGTTTTATGCGCGGTTTTAAACAGTTATGTAAACGGTTAGCACGGACGGTTGGGGGTGCAGTTAACCATTACCCGTGGCCCTATGGGCATATACCACATGACCAAGTGCTAGCGCTAATACAAAGGGGGCCAGCGCTTAGTCTATCGGCTAGCGCATGGCCATATGGATGTCTAATATGACCAAGAGTGCACCCTTTGGGGGGCTCCGCCCAGTATTTAACTATATTATATAGTTAAAAAGTGGGTTTTTAACCACTTTTTCTTATTTTAATGTAATTAACCAATTTGTTAGTGGTTTTTATCCATTTTTGGGAGTTATTAGGCCTTTTTAGAGCCTAATTTCGTGGAGGAAGTTCGAGATGGATAACCAACTTCCCCACTATTTAACCAAGGCCATTTTGAGGCCATGGGGACAGATTTGGAGAGAAAATCAGAGCAGAGATGCTGAGGAGAAGCCAAGGCAAATCCAGTTTGAGGCAGGGAAGCCGTTGAGGAGGAGATGTTGTCGAACCATTTCTGATAGCTCCGGACATCCGTTTCGCGTGTTGTTTTTTATGCGTGGTTCTAGAGATGTGGGCGAACATGACCAGATCAGTCTGGAAGCCATTCGAGATTGTAATGATGTACTATTGAGATTTTGAAAAGAAATAAAGAAGCCTCCCCCACAGAGAAAAGGCCCGGAGACGTAGGCAAAGTTGTGTCGAACTCCGTTATCAACCTGCGTATTATGGTTTTCTATTTTTCATTGCATTTCAGATCTACATATATGTCTATGGTTGTATAATTCATTCTCTTTTCTCATTCTTTCGTTAAGTTTCCCAATGGTCAATTAATTCATGCAAATTAAAAACTCAACCATAAGTCATTCGAAAATTCCTGACGGATCAGGCAGATGGAGGTTTACTGCAGTGTGCAACAGATCAAGGATGAGGCCACACAAATCAAGTTGGCATCTTTGAGACTTGCAGGTACAACTCTCATCTGGTGGCAAAGGAAGTTGCAAAATGGAACGCAACAAGTGGGTAATGTATTTCCGTCATGGCAAAGCTTCATTTCTACACTTAGGAAACAATTCTATCCTTTGGGTTATAAAGAAAAAGCATTAATTGAAAGGCAATCTTTAAAACTAAGAGAAGGACAAAAAATGCAAGAGTATACTGATGGCTTTCAAAAATTGGCATTGATGTTAGATATCTCTTTACATACACAAGAAACCCTTATGGAAGTATATAGGAGGTTTACCTGCACATATTAGAAATATTGTATTCATGTTTGGACCCACTAACCTTGAGGAGGTTTATGTTCATGCAACGTATATTGAAGTAGGAAAAGTAGGTGTCTCAGGGGAATCATCTTCAAGGAAAGTGGCATGGAAAAAAGGAAAATGAAGTGGTAGGAAAAGACGAGAAGCCCTCTTGCAAGCATTGCAAGAAAGAGGGACATGATGAGGACAGATGTTGGCAGTTGCATCCCGAGAAGAGGCCAAAGTGGTTCAAGGAAAGGAAAGGGAAGCAAATAGTTGTAGTGACAACAAAACCCACAGACTTGGGATCAGATTCAGGTGACGAATCTAAGGTCTCATTGGTTGGTATGACAGGTAAAATTGGTGAAGACATTGATTGTAGAAGTAACTTGTTTCATATAAGGACAATCATGCGACACACTAAGATAGACACATTAATCGACAATGGATCTCAATCTAATCTAATTTCAGAAGAATTGGTTCAGCAATTGGGGTTAAAAACAAAAGTACATCATAAGACTTACACACTTAAATGGATAAGCAATCATCATCAAATGCACATAACAAAACAGTGCACAATCAAATTTGCAATTTCATCTAAGTCTGTGGATGAGGTAACATGTGATGTAGTGTCGTTAAGAGAATGTGGAATGGTATTAGGTAGTCCTGGTCCAGGTGGATATCAGTGGCCACCCACCTTTTCTGACTGGCTCAAAACTGTTTTCTGGCAATTTACTATTTTTAGCAGGTTTTAGCTTCCGGGGCCATTTTGAGGGCCTAAATGAAGGTTTTTCAAGATATAGGTTCTCAATGATAGCTGAAGGCATATTGATACCCAAAAATGAATCTCTCCGATGATACCTTTCCAACGAGCTATCACACGCCTAAAATGGAGATCGTATGCAAAAGTTACGACCCCAGGAAGTTGATGTGCTCACTTACCCAAACGGGGCCCACATGACTTTTGGCACTTCATCTCCTAGGGTTAGGTTTTTGGATGTCTAGGACTTTTGGCATTCATGTTTATTGTAAAAAGGCCTTCAGAGCCTCATTGTAATCATCTTCTTGCAAATGAAAGTAGCGGTCACATCTCTTCTCAGAGATAAGCTGCCACCATTCTAGTGAGTCTTTCACTCTGTATTTTTACAGTCTCTGTACATTTCTTTCATTAATAGAAATCGTGTATTACTGTATATATGTGTTTATGGTTGCATCTCCGATACATTTCGGTTATATTATTGAATATCTGCGATATCTCTGTGCATTTCTTTATTATATCTCCGATCTCATTTCGTGCCGAAAATAATCTGGATCAAGTCCATATTTATATGATCATAAGGAAATCTTCTATAGGACAAAGAATCAATATCAATCAGCCAAACCAGGTCAAGATTATGTGGTTCATGCTCATCATGTTAAGGCAAATAAAACTCTTCAAACAATGGAACAATTAAAGAAGGCAGTCCAAGCAAGCAACAAACCAATAATTGTTTCAAATGAAGTAATCGATCTTAAGAAAGAATAGGAAATGATTGTTGAATGGAAAATCAATCACAGGTTGCTTCAAGATAAGCTCATGTCGTGCAAATATTACAAGTATATAAACTCATTTACAATCATGTTTTTTATACTATCACTAGTAATGTTATCTACATGGATGATAGTGGTTTCAATAAAATGTGACAGATTTCAAATGGCTAACATTATGCTGTCAGTTGTCATGATTGTGTTACAGTTGATCTTGATGAGACAGGTACACAGGACAGAGTTCAGAGACATAGGACAAGCCGGGTGGCCTATCCCAATATTTTTGACTAGTCAGTAACCTTTTGGGGACCAAAAGGTCCTTAGTGGGGAGGTGTGATCCAAAATTGGATCCAGGAGGCTTCCAGGTCCTAAAAAGGATAAAAAATGAAAGTTCTTGGAATTCAACGAAACCAATTCCATTGCGAATGGATGGTCGCATTGATTTTGGCCATATATTTACTTTCTCAAACGAGCGTCGTATACAAAAGTTATAGCACTCTGATCGTTCTCCCAAACAGCTAAAAAGTCAACAGTCAAACTAGTAAAAAGTCAATGCTGACATCAGCATTACATCACCATGACATCACCATGTTGATGTAAGCATATTGACATGTGGCAACACAACAGTGGGGTGAATGGACAGTGACAAGGACTAGTAGCATGTTAACATGCGAAATCGTAGAACAACAAATGGTGGGGTGCCACGTGGCCCAGACATGGGCTGCCACATGGCACCCATGAGTTGGATGATTATTTATATGCAAAATTTGTTGAACTAGACAAGAATTGAACTGACAACCTCTTCTACAAGCATAACACCTTCACAAAGGCCCGAACACCAATGCGTTGCACATGTTCCTTGTTTAAACAAGTCAATTTGTATTTATTTAAAATGCATTTGTTTTGATATGGGAGGGAGAGGGTTGGGGCTAAGCCCCAGCCCATGATTCGTTTGCATGTAACCACAGGGGCACGGGCCATGCATAACCACTAGCCATGAATTTGTTAACACTAGCACCAAGTTTTCAGGCAGTTCCACATGACCCGGTTCTAAACCATTATCTGCGGGGTATGTTTGGCCCTCGATTTCAGGTGGTCTACCAGTTTTGCGCCACGTGACCTAGTCTTTCGGTGGTGAACAACCAACACACAACTCTTTGGGTTGGCGATTGGCCATATTTAGTTTCCATATGACCAAACTAAGGGGGCACGCACCAGTCAAGGGGGATAAAGCCCTATATTAAACATAAAGTGGGTTTTTGACTTTAATATAATGATTTTATATTGATTTTTAAGCCTGTTAGTGGAGATTTTGGCCATTATTGGGAGATATTGGGCTTTTTTTGAGCCCATATTTTCAGAGGAAGTTGGATATGGTTAACGAACTTCAGATCTATAAAAACCAGGTCTATTTGAGGCCATAAATAATAGTTAGATCAGATTTATGCTGAAGAAAATCCAAGCCAAAGCCATTTTTATGTAGGGAAGTTGTTAAGGAGCAGATGCTTGCGAGGCATTTCTGGGAGATACACTCAGTCTTTTTCAGTGTCGTCAGTTGTGTTGGATTTATGAGGTCGAGAAGAACAAGATGAGATGAGTATGAGATCCATTTGATGTACTTTTTTTTTACTTTGAAAGAATTTAAGAATTAATAAAGAAGCTTCCCCCACTGAGACAAAGGCCCGGAGACGTAGGTAATTTTTTTCCGAACTCCATTATCACTTCTCTTGTTATGGTTTGCTGTTATTATTGCTTCATTTTAGATCTATAAATTGTCTTATGGATGATATTTTACTTCATTAAATTCATCCTCTTTCATTCAAATTCTTAAATGGTTAATTAACGCATGCAATTAATGTTGGACACACCTACCACACTTCCCAAAACTTCCCTCGTACACAAAAAATCCATAGTTAACATTCAACATTTTATCATTACTCATTTTTTCCATTTATAATCAGTTATATGTGACTACATATCAGCAACATATATCAACAACATATCATCAACAAATCATCTCCACAAGGAACACAAAGAACACAAGATATATGTACAATTTTTCTTTTTATTATGGACTTCAATCCGGGGGGTTTTCAACAAAAAATGAATAGAGTACAACTCTACAAGAGAACCAAAACTATATGAAATACTCAACTTACATTCTCAACACCAATTGAGATGAGGCAACAATCCTCAATAGATATCAATCTGTCAACATAAACAAGTGCATCAACCATGCGCCAAACTGTACCATAAAAAAGTGCATCCAACCATGTAACAAGTATATACCAATCATGTGTAAACTAATCATCAACAATGACTCATCAATATGTACCAACATCATCAACTATACACCTCATGTATGTGCAAACTCATCAACTTCTTGTCTCAACCATGACTAGTTTCGGATTAGTCAACAACCCAACTTGAAATAATCATAAATTTGTACCTGTAATGAATAAAGATCTAAAACTGATACAAAATGTTCTTCAGTGTGTTTTATGCAATTCCTCCAAGTGGAACTACTTGAAACCTCTCATAAAAGGATTTATAGAAAAAATGGCATACCTTGTTGAATTCTGGCTTATTCTAGAGAGCGACCTTGTAGAGCATGCCCCGCACAAAATATTCATTGATTGATCTGAAACTATTAAAAAAAATACTAAATAATGTACCCTAACCAACACATTTTTTCTCACTAAATTTGGATCTATTATGAATAATTTATGACGTTTTTACCCGAAACACCTATTTTTGACTAGTTCTAGGACTAGCCATAAACTCTATTTTCCACAGAGTGTAACTCCAAAAATACAACGACCCAGAAGATGAATTTTTTACCACAAATACTTAGATATGTTTCCTTAATTGCATATCAATCCCATGGTTTGAATCATTATAAAAAAAAAATTATAGTGAAAATGGTGAGATGACTTGTAGATAACATACCTTAGAAAGCATCATGAAAAGAATTTATCATCCCTTCAATTCCGGCCCTCTTTTCTTCACCTTCCTTCTGAAATTTGGCTTATATATACTTGGTTACCTCAGTAACGTATAGATATTCAATATTCTCAAGTGTTCCACACAAAAAATGCTCAAGAATCTCTCACAAGAAGCTCTCCATCAATACTCCAAAATGTATTCTCACAAGAAGCTCTCCATTAATCCACAAAAAGGATGATCTACAAGAGACCATTTCTATCTTATTTATAATTTCATCCTCTAGGTCACTTAACCCATTTTTAGGTCACTTAACCCATTTCTAGGTCACTTAACCTATTTTCCTTCTTTTAGGGTTAACCACTTTCCATAAATAGAAATTTCTCCAATATTTTATCATTTAAATATTCCTTCTTGATTTTCTCATCTTACTTTATCATTTCTTGATTTTTTCACTTCTCTTTATTAAATAATCCACCTTGACATTGTCACCTTACTTTATCATTTAAATAATCATTTCTTCTTTTAGGTCACTTAACCCATTTCTAGGTCACTTAACCTATTTTTCTTATTTTTAGGGTTAACCACTTTCCATAAATAGAAATTTCTCCAGTATTTTATCATTTAAATATTCGTTCTTTATTTTCTCATATTACTTTATCATTTTTTGATTTTTTCACTTCTTTTTATTATTTAAATAATCCACCTTGACTTTGTCACTTTACTTTATCATTTAAATATTTTTTTATTCTTTTAGGTCACTTTGACTTCTTTGACCTTGGGGGATTCAAGCCTTCATGTGTGGGTCCTTCATCTTCGTAAGGCCATAAATCTCAAACCATGAGGAGTTATGTGACATTCCACATACCACCAGAAATGGCATGACAAGAACTATCCATCTAGGATAGTTTCACCAACAATTTCCTTGATCTTCATCTCATTATTCCACATACAATCATGGGTCCTCCAACCATTCTTCTAGGATAACTCAATCCCTAATGCGTCTTCCCATGAGGGATTTCACCATAAGAGGAATAATTTGGATTTCATCCCTTTGTGCACCTTATCAATCATGATAAGAAAATAATGAGAGCATGGGTCCTCCAACCATTCTTCTAGGATAACTCAATCCACAAAGAATCTTCTCGTGAGGGCTTTCACCATAAGGGGACCACTTTGGATTTCATCCATTTGTGCATCTTATTAATCATGATAAGAAAATAATGAGTCATCTATACATTTTTCCAACAATGCATCATGTACCAATAAAACCACATTGATCCATATTCATCATGTATCAATGACAACTCATTGATCCATCTTCATCATATCAATGACAACTCATTGATCAATATTCATCTATGAATTATCATCAAGGAGAATACATATTATATTACATCAATCATCAATCAATCAATCCTTTGAAATCAATCAATCACTTTACATTAATCAATCAAACCATTGGCATCAATGACAACATGATCCAACAATTTCCCTCTTTGGCATTGATGGCAATACCAACATTGATGTCAACACCAATTACCAATTATTGATGTCAACATGTAGATAAGGAATGCTCTATATCAATAGTCAATGTGACTATCTCTCCCCATCAATAAACATCAATCACGTCAATGTGATTAACTCTCCCCCTTTGACATCAATGGCAAAGGGCCATTCTCATCTTGGGGTTGCTCCCCTTGCTTGAACTCTCCTTGGGGTTGCTCTCCCTTTCTGAATGCCTTTGATATTCCTCTGAATAATCTCTCCCCTTTTGAACAAGGGATATCACTATGAAGTAATGCTAAAGATACATCGAACATACTCCCCCAAAAATTATGCTCATGCGCTCTTTCTTCAAGTATAGGGCTCTTTTCTAGGTATGCATTTGCCAAATATCTCCTCCTAGAATCATGCAAAGAAGAATGACTCCCCCTTTGGGTATGTCTCCTCTATATTTTTTGCAATATGAACATTGTTCTACCATATACTGATCCTTGGACCTGTTCATGCATTAAACTCATGCCATACCAAGCATCATAAAGAAAAAGATATGTCAACAATGAAATAAAGAATCATGAGAAAAATATCAATCAAGTACATCCTATAGAAAATGTGTTCTCATCATGCACAACACCTATGTACATCAACATCATGCTATGTGCCAAAATATATCATCCATGGAATGTATCAATCATATGCCTTTATCAACATTCCAACATGTGCATCTACCAATATTCCAACCATGTGCATCCACCGATATGCCAACCATGTGCATCTACCAATATGCCAACCATGTGCATCTACCAACATGCCAACCAATGTATCATATCACTCATGATATGTCTCCATCATGAACCAAGTGCCACAATCAGGTATCTCAAACAAATGCCAATTGTTGTGTTAATCAAGTAGTACCAATGGTGTAGTATCATCAAGCATATGTCATCTATGAGTGTACCAAACATGTACATTACCATGCACCAATACCACAAAATTATGAATCCCATATATATATGTCGAATCCTCCATAAAACATGTGCCAATCAAACTGCTAGTAGGTGCCTCTTCCAATGTACTAGAAAAGTACCAATCATGCATCAACTATAGATCAACAATGATGTACAACATGATCACCTCATCAACTCACCAACCATATGTACCAATATGTATCTCAATCCACATGAAAAATGCATGCACCATGATATCAACATATTCTTCTAATAATACATCATAAGATATATCAATGAAAATTAAATATGTACCAGCCATGTACACCAACAGAACATCATCAATCCATACTCATGGGTTATGTCATGCACTCAAGATTTTATTTTACATAATCCAATAGATGAACACTTAAACCTGCAACAAATAGAGTCAAAACCTACAACAAACAATGTCATACCCTGCAACATAGTGTTATGCCATCACATCAAGCTGCAATCCATGTGCATAGCCTTTTTCTCAAGGATTTACCACATAGACACAATCTGCTGCACAATAGATCGTGTATGTACATGACCTATACAAGGTTAGTCTGCGTATGTACGCGATACCACTGTCACCCGCGTATGCTTCAGTAGATTACTTACTTGAGATTCCCTTCAGTATTTCATTCTGTTCTGGCTGCTCTATCTTCTTCATCCACTTCTGTAGATGTCCCTGCTCCTCAGAACTTGAGCTATGAGAATCCATATTTTCAAATATGTATCCCTTCCTTACTTCATTCCTTCTTCTAGCCATGCTATTTGAAGTTCTCATCATGGATTTTCTTCTTGTGTTCCAACACTCATGGGATTTGTGGCCAAATCCACTACAACTGTAGAATCTCATAGTGTTACAGTGAACAACAATGTTTCCTACTTGATCACATCTCTAATACCTCATGGTGTTATAAAATATTCCATTATATCTCCTTTCATAAGCTCTACATTCAAAAGCTTTGTGACCATATCCACTACATGAATAACAATGCCCATGAAAAATACTTCCATACCTTTGCTTTGGTGTCCCAAGAATAGATTCTTTCTTTGTTCTTTTGAAATTTTCTTTGCCTTGTGTAGATGGTTGCTTTGCAACATTGTCTTCCTTCTTTGATGGATTTACCTCATGCTTCTTTGAGGTGCATGCTTCAACCTATGTATCTTCTCCTTTGTATCCAAGACCTGATTTATCACATGATGATCTTTGACTTTCCAAGATCTCATCCAAGATTTGTGAGCTATTCAAGAATTTGTTTGACTTTTCCACCTTCTTTCTAATGTCAACAATTTCAGCTTTTAACTTACAACATGACTCTTCCTTTTCATTTATTTGAATCTTCAATAATTCCTCTATTATTTTGGCTTCTTCAATTCTGGTCTTGCGATGAACAATGGTTTCAAAAATTTTTCTAATCTCATCATATACATTCATATCTTCTTTTCCATTCTTTAGTCATGTGATCTCTTCTTCCTTTTCTTCAAATAGAGTCGTATTACTCTCTTCTTGATCCTAGATCATTTCTTCTAACTTAAAGATGTGCCTTAGACTTCTCCTAAGAAACTTCTTAGTGTTATATGAAAGATAGTTATAGTCTATATAATAATGATCACTTCTATATCTATATAAACTCTCTTCAACTTCCTTTTTAAGTTTTAATAGATTTCCTTCTATTCTTTTCATGGAATAATTATCATCAAACTTTACACAAACTATTTCTAGATTTTGTTCTTCACTTGTAGAGAAAACTTCATAATCATCTTTGCAATCAAGGGTTTTTGAGGGTTCTTTACCTTCATTTGAAATATCTTCATGATCTTCCTTTTTTCCAACATCAACACATAATTCTTTGCCTTCATTTGAAATGTTTTCAAGATCTTCCTTGGTGCCATCATCACTTGATTCTTTATCTTGACTTGAAATGTTTTCAAAATCACATTTAGAAATAATGCATTCAAGAGTTTTTGGAGATTCTTTATCTTTAGTGATCTTGATGGAGTGATCTTCAATTTTTTCTTTCTCCTTCTTTCTTTTATATGTTTCTTATAGCTTTAGCCATAGATCCTTGGCAGAGGTGCATTGTCCCATGCTATCTTATTTATACTTTCATCCTCTAGGTAAATTAACCCATTTTTAGGACACTTAACCCATTTGTAGTTCACTTAACCTATTTTCCTTATTTTAGGGTTAACCACTTTCCATAAATAGAAATTTCTCCAATATTTTATCATTTAAATATTCCTTCTTGATTTTCTCATCTTACTTTATCATTTCTTGATTTTTTCACTTCTCTTTTTTAAATAATCCACCTTGACTTTGTCACCTTAGTTTATCAGTTAAATAATGATTTCTTCTTTTAGGTCACTTAACCCATTTCTAGGTCACTTAACCTATTTTCCTTATTTTTAGGGTCAACCACTTTCCATAAATATAAATTTCTCCAATATTTTATCATTTAAATATTCCTTCTTGATTTTCTCATCTTACTTTATCATTTCCTGATTTTTTCACTTCTCTTTATTATTTAAATAATCCACCTTGACTTTGTCACTTTACTTTATCATTTAAATATTTTTTTCTTCTTTTAGGTCACTTTGACTTCTTTGACCTTGGGGGCTTCAAGCCTTCATGTCGGGGTCATTAATCTTCATAAGTCCATAACTCTCAAACCATGAGGAGTTATGTGACATTCCAAATACCACCAGAAATGGCATGACAAGCACTATCCATCTAGGATAGTTTCACCAACAATTTCCTTGATCTTCATCTCATTATTCCACATACAAGCATGGGTTCTCCAACCATTATTCTAGGATAACTCAATCTGTAAAGTGTCTTCCCGTGAGGGATTTCACCGTAAGGGGACCAATTTGGAGTTCATCCATTTGTGAACCTTGTCAATCATGATAAGAAAATAATGAGAGCATGGGTCCTCCAATCATTCTTCTAGGATAACTCAATCCGCAAAGCATCTTCCCGTGAGGGATTTCACCATAAGGGGACCACTTTGGAGTTCATCCATTTGTGCACCCTATTAATCATGATAAGACAATAATGAGTCATCTATACATTTTTACAACAATGCATCATATACCAATGAAACCACATCGATCCATATTCATCATGTATCAATGAAAACTCATTGATCCATCTTCATAATATCAATGACAACTCATTGATCCATCTTCATAATATCAATGACAACTCATTGATCCATCTTCATCTATGAATTCTCATCAAGGAAAATACATATTATATTACATCAATCATCAATCAATCAATCCTTTGACATCAATCAATCACTTGACATCAATCAATCAAACCATTGGCATCAATTTCAACATGATCCAACAATTAATAACTCAACAATAGTCATTAAAATACATTTTCAGATCAACGTATATATGGGTCTCTATTGTATTGTGTATCTTCTATGTTTTATTTCCGCATTTGTTTTATTTTATTGGTATGCGATCTTGTTTTTATAACACAACATTGACGTTGAAACCGAGAAAATATTCAGCTGGAAATCAAGGAATTTGTCCTATAGCATTGTCCATTTGGAATTTGCATGGACATTACGTGAAAATTCTCATGAGGGGGCACAAAATTGTGTTAGTCCAACATCATCCATTCAATAGTGGCATGGGAAGTATGTGTAGTTTGTCACCAGTAGGGTACAATGGTCCATCATCGTCCATCATACATTAATTTCATTGGGAATGTTCATAGCATGTCTATGATGAATTCTCTTTCAGATATGTGTGTTGGATATTGGCGAACTCTAAATTTTGGTATTGGCCCTTTCAAATCTCTTGTGTGAGAACATTTATTGATGTAACAAGCAATATTTACTACTTGTGTGGGTGAAATACTTGAATAGTGGAGACCTTTGCAATGTCATCAATGTTGGACTTATGATTTAGTATTCATTCCATCATCATATATGGAAACCATGAATAACCTTTTTCCTCCCATTTCTAGGTTGAGGTTTTTGATGAAATACACCAATTTGCATCTCTTGGTTCAATTCATTCTCAAGTCATAGTAGTTAAAAGAGTTGTAGCTGCATTTTATAAAATTTTCCTCAATGACAACATGAATGAGGAGGATTTATATGACAATGTGCTATTATATCTTGAGATACTCTTCTAGGAAAATTCTCCCTCATTGCATCATAGCCCCCTCTCATTTTTTCAATTATTTTCTGAATTGCCCACTAGTCCCCGGTGAAGAACTGTTTTGACTTTATATGTAAAGAAATGAATATTTTTTGTAGATTCTCCTTAGCTCTTGTAGAAATATATATATATATATATATATATATATATATATATATATATATATATATATATATATAGCCTGCCCAAAGATTGTTTCCTCAAAGAAGTCACAGAGAAATACTCAATGAAAATGGTCCTCAATGCATGCATTGGATTGTAATCTGTGATGAGAGAAGTGTATAAGGGTGGTCGTTACTTCTAAGCAGGTATAGTTGAAACTTGTCATAAAGGATGGTTGGATGCTAAAGTTTTGAACCTATAAAAGAGTTATTTGGCTACAAAGGTTCAACATTTCATAGAATTTGGACACAAGTAAGGGTGGCTCTCAATTTTTTGTGTTAACTAGAATTAAGGTAACTTCCAGTTGCAATTGTGTAACTAATAGTTATCATTTAAAGTTATAGTTAGGATCATTACTAATTAGTTAGATAATTAAGCTGATATCTAGTATTTGCAAGTAATATACCTTATAATTATCGAAACGCTAAACGAATCATTCTCATGCATGTAAGACCATTCTCAACCCAGTTGATGTTATGCTTTCTATTTTAGTGTTCATAAGTCCTTGAGGGGTTTCCAATGTAGGTGGTATATGCTCTTTATACAACCTTGTGCATAGCAGTAATATGGGAGTGTGAACATAAGTAACATGGGAGCCACATGATGGTCGAAGGCTTAGTTCCTCACAAATAGTTAGGGCCTTTATTGTAATAGGATCCATGTCCCTGCATATGCATCTGCAATACATATTAATTCCATCATATCAATATTCATTCTACAGGAATTCAATATCTATAATAATAAAAAACACATAAAATAGTGTAATTACTTGCATATTGTTATAACGGTTGAAGGTCTAACCTCGCACAGATACAGTCGAAGAATCACCTTAAAGATAGTACATGTCTAAAGATAAAATCATCTACTATTAAAGAGAAGAGGGATGATTTAATATCGACACTTGGTCAGGTCAACACATATCACCTAACATTTGGGGCTTCCCTGATACCACGATTACAGAGCGGTCTGGGAGAGTATTGACTGTAGAGCAGCCTAGAACAGAGTATCCCCATGTCAGAAGGATCAAAATTGTGGGTATGTGTCCAATTAGTAAATAAATGTTAATAAATGGAGGTTGCATTTTCCAACACTAACATCGTCATCCCTGCAATAAGATATGGATGTGAGCACACAATTGGTGGATGAAAAAGTGGCAAGGGGGTCAGCATGAGCATGCACTCGCATGAACGCGTGTTTGTTATTAGGAACATGCACTTGTTCCTAACCCTATAGGTTTGAAAGTGCTTTAACCTCCACTTACCTCGCCACATAGGTTTAATGGTGATGATTATGTGTTTTGGCTATTTTTTCGATGTCCAAATTCCTTTTTGCATATGGAAGTTATACGCTCTATGCTTTTATTTATTGATTTTTAAAGGTATTATCAGGTTTTGTGCATCAATTCACCATGGAACAACATGAGGTATCTATAATCGGTGTTTTGTAATGATTTTATGTTAATTTATCCTCCATTGAGTGATTATGATTTCTAAGCATTTATTGTTTGCTTGCAATATGCAAAAAACGTGATCCAACCCTCCATCCAGTCCTTCATCCAAACCTCCATCCAGACCTTCGTTCGGCCCTTTTCCAGGAAATGAACTTCGAGATCAATTTGTGGGAGGATGAAGTTGAATCAAAAAAATCTGGAACATGGGTTTTGTGCCTAATATGCCCATTTAGGTCCATATCAAGCCATTTGATAAAATTATTGATGGATTAAGAGAATTTCATTGTCCTCTATCTAAACATCCAACCCTCGATCCATTACTCCATCCAACACTCCATCCGACACTCGATTTGGCACTCAAAGCACAGTGGATTTGGCGGTTAGCATATCCACGGAATTTTCTGGAAAAATCAAAGACATGGGTTTTGTGCCTGCTCACGCCCTCCAACTATGGAACTCATCACATTTAAATTCAATTAATTGATCCGACCTCTGTTTTTAGCACACAAAGTTGTTGGAGAGATGTTGTTTGTTGATAGATTTTTAATGAATTTTTTTTAAGAGAACTTTGTCCCTTTCAGTGGTCAACCTCTCAACTATGTAAAAAATCTATAAATATTGGCTTGTTTATGCCACCAGAACAAGATTTATACATACAATCATTATCTTGAATTTTCTAACTAAAAAAATTGTTTTCTTGATTAATATCAATGCCATGTTAATTTTGTGACTGTGTTTTACCATTGAAGTAGTTTCACGACTATTGAGGGGACCACCGGTAGTCTGGGTAGCTTGTTTATATCATTGTATATTTATATTTTTTCATTTTACTTTCATCACTTGCTAATTTTGAATTAATTGTTAAAATTGTGTTACTGTTTATATATTTTTCTAACTTGCATATTGCTCCCTAGATTGTATGTGTATTACAAAGAACTCATAAGTCATTCATACTTACTTGTTTATATTCTAACATCTAACATCTTGTTATGCAGGTTGTAATTTATTAATGGTCATGTGTTTATAGATATTTAATTGTGGCATTATATCTTTCTTTCCATGTTTTATAAACTATAAAGAACTTTGTAGATTAGTTATTTAGGCAGTGTCTACTTCACTAAGTTGTAATTTTCAATTACCACCTGTAGGTTTGCAAAAAATGTTAATTCTATTTCTAGCATCAATATGATAGGATAAGAGTTGATGTTGAGTTATGATTTTTAATTATATACTGTAGTTCTGCATGAATTATTAACTCTGTACATAATATTTTCCAGTATCAATGTGATAGGATAGGAGTTGATTTCAAATTTTTTTGTACAAAATTTATAGACTGTGTTAATTCTGAGTAATTGTGATTTTTTGAATAGGTTATTTAGGAATATAGTTCACTATAAAGAATTGATTTTTAATGATAGTTTTCTTTATCAGTTCACTTCCTATGAACATAGGTTGTTTTTAAAGAAAGATAGTTTTATTTCATTCAATATTTGTTCACTTAGAATAATGAATTTATCATTCCTAGTTGTAGATTACTTTTTAAATTTAAAGTAAAGCTCTTCATTATTTGAGTGTGTTGGCATTATATCAGATTAGATTAGGATAAATTAGGCTAGATTAGAGCTCTATCCCTACACATACGGTGCTAGCACCTTGAAGCCTATGAGCCCCTGGTTGAAAATTTAATGTCGGAATAGATAGCATATATTTCACTCAACATTTTTGGTGTCATTGTTGGGGAGGTGATAAAGGGATTAGAGCGTAGGTAGGTAGGTTTCCTTTAATTACACAATAAGGTGGAGGATAAACTTTAAGATGAGAGGTAAGAACCTGTGCATCCATTTTAATGGGTTTCTCCAAAGCCTTGTTGTTCCCTTTTCGCAAGAGTGTTTACTTTTTTTGCAAGTTTGCTTACTTTTCTTGGTTTGTTTACATTCCCACAAGCGTGCTCTCTTTCTTACATAGTGTGTTTACTTTACCACAATTTATTTTTCCCACTAGTGTGTTTATTTTACTGCAAGAGTGCTTTATTTTATTTCTTTTATGCAAGTTTTATTTCTTTCATGCAAGTGTGCTTTCCTTTCGCAAAGTTTGTTTATTTTTCCTTCCAGTGTGTTTAATTTCATACACGTGTGAGTTTGATTTTTTTCCTGCAATCTTATTTTATTTTACGCTTTGATTTCTTTCATGCAAGTGTGATTTATTTTATGGAAGCGTGGTGTGTTCAATTTGCGTAAATCTGTTTTAAATATGTATTTCATTTTTCAGGTAGTTGTGATTAAAATCATAAAAAAATCTATAATAATAAAAAAAATTGGGTGTTTTAAGAACCCTAGACACTAATCCCTGTGTGAGATAGGATCCATCAACCAGTAGAATGAATTCGAGCATGACGATTAGTTTGGAAGAACTCTCTCAAATCCTAGTAGCAACTGGGATTTCTTCTTTTCGGGAAGAGCACATCTTGACAATAGTCAAGAACGTGTCTACCTCTCTGGAAATATTAGAAGAATCAAGGTCCTATGAGCTAAAAAATGATTCTCCTTTCCAAATTGCAAAGGAAGCTGAAAAATTATGGACTACATCCAGTGGAGAGCAATCACTAAGACCTGATATTGAGGAGTTATAAACATCCATCTCAGCAGATCCTTTATGTAATTCATAAATAAATCATCTAGAAGAAGAGGATATGGATAGCATGATGAAGGAGAGCATATAAATTACTGTCGATGAACATCAAGAGATTGCATTAAAATTTGGTTTCAAGAGGTCATCAGGCCACAATAATATCCTCTTATTCAACACCTTCTGATGTCAAAACAAGTAGGTTGGTTGGTTCTTCATATCCAGGTAATCATTTTGGTAACTTTTTCATATATGGATATGGGTATGTTTCTTATCTTGCTTCACACATGGTTACATTGGAAAAGTTCTTACACTTGAATAAAGATTTTCTTTTCTTTTTAGGTAGAGTAGGATAATAAATAAAAGTTGCATGTTGTTAGTTTATCTTAAAGTATAATGCAACCTCATTTTACATTTTGTTTTTAATAAAAGAACTATGAGATACATGTGCCTGTGACTTGATCTCATTGATCTCATAAGTTTTTGATATTTTAGAGTGTATTTTTTGACAAACAGTTTTAGAAACGTTTTGCAAGTATTCATCTAACAGCAAGTGGACAACTCGAAGGATACAAAGGGGAAGTATTTTAATTCGGAAGAAGATGTTGTTATATTTAAACTTTGTTTTCTGCTTAAGAACCAAGTGGATAATGACGTTTTATTATGCTTAGAAACTGATTTCTTTTAATTAACCACTTTTACAAGATTTCTATCTTCCTTTCTCTCAAGGCATATTTCATGGCAGTTTCTCATAACCTTCGACACTAGAGGATATAAGGAAGTGACACTTTGTCTTATCAAACCTAGAGGTTACTAGTACAATTTCCCCAAGAACCCTGAGTAGGTGAGTAAAGTATCTTTATGAAAGAGTGGCAAGAAGGTTTGATTAGTGTTTAAACATGGAAACATCAATATAACTTCAAAAAAGAAGAAAGTGAGTAGGGACTGATGATACCTTTCTTTTATTTTCCAATGGTACCAATCCACTACACATTAAAAATGATTGACTATACCATATCTTCAGATTCAATGCACCCACTTAAGTATCCCCTACATCAAGACAATCTATAAGGAATACATAAAGAAGAGTCATCCTCTAACTTAAATTCCATCCCAGTCCAAAATAGAAAATTGTCAAAGCTTCCTCCCCATCTCCTTGCAAAAATAAATATTCATACACAAATATTAAAAGATGGTGGACCTGTCTTTCTGTAAAAGGGTGTAAGAGGCTAACCCATCGAGATACTAAATAGGTATCCTGGTAGTGGGTACCAGCCTATGGTATGGCTAGGTAAACCCATTGGAGTATTGAACAGGCTTGCTGGCAGCAGGGCATTCTACCTAGAGAGAGTGATGATTTGAAAAACAATAAATAAAATTCCTAAATCTTAAAAATTGTCCTAATGTACTGCACTACTTGTAGGAAAATATGAAAATAAGTATGCATGGTTAAGAAAAGGTAAATAAACTCCATCGATCTTCCATTTGGAACTAATTTTAAGACAATTGTAAGACTCTCTTGCCTACCTCTTCTTAACTATATGTAGGATGTTCTGTCCTATAGGTGGGGCCATATTTTTAACCGTCTTGTCAAACTAATGTGTGAAATTTATCTCTACACTTTGAAGCTATAAATTTTAGGCTATTGGGAGAATTGACTGGTTTCCTATATCTTTGATTGTGAAGTGTCATAATAATTAGGAGTGGGCGAGGGGTTTTCTGAGATGACAAATTCTAAACATTGCCATCTGTATTACAATCCATGAGAAGAGGAAGTAGGATCTTTGTCAAACTCTGTCATATTTTTTTTTACAATATCTTAGGCTATTATATCAAGAGTCATTTGTATTGGTATGATAAGTTTTATATTGTTGGCATAACTTTGTGTGTTATAAGCTCATTGTGCATTTTTATTTTTGTTTATATCTAATGCAATGAAAGTATTCTTACACTTAACTATTCCTTGTAACGATTACAAATTGATGACAAATGCTAAACACTGCCATTTGTATTACAAGCCCATGAGAAGAAGAAGAGTCGTTTGTATTGTTACAAATTGATAACAAAGGAAATAAAAAATGGATGTTATAATTCTATTCATGCTCATCCTATCCATGCTCATGTTCACCATGCCTGCCAGAAATCATCCAATCTGAGTGCTATGGTAGAATGTCCATTTACTATTAGATATTTTTCACCTACACAAGGGACTGAATGGAGTGCCATCTGGAGGATCGGATAAGGTATTGTATAAACGTTGCAACTGCAAATGTGATTTTCATTCAGGTATGAACACTAGAGTTTGATTATATTTGTTGAAGTGATGAATTAAGATTATTAAAGATGGTGAATCTATATTTTACACTTCTTAAAAGGACAAATTTAATTTATGATTTCACTTTATGATCATAATCTCCAAATCTTCGACTTGGACATTGATCAAATATTTTATGCAATTTGATTTAACCTCCAACTACCACAGATCCTATCCAGTTGTCCTTTGACCTGAAATCCCTCACAAGAAACGTAAAGAAGAATTTGCAAAAGAATTTGAGCCTACCAAAGAAATCAAGACTGAGCATGTCACACCTAGTCTTCCACATAAGGCCATTGTTACAACCTCTCCTCAGATTCCTACACCTTCTACCAAATGTTATATGACTTGTAAATATACTAAGAATCCTAAGCCTTCCTCTCTTGAACAATATGATCAATTACCAATTGTTGAGAAATTGCAAAAAGAGAATGCTTAGTTGATCCAACATCTCATAGAACGTGAAACCATGGATCATCATTTGAACCATGACAATGATGTCCAAGCAAAGGTGAATTCTCTAGGACATGAGGGAGAGGCCTCTAAAGCTAATATGCCCCCTCCTTCACAAGTATAGCTATGTTTGGCTACCCATTTTTGTTGCAGAGGGACCTACAAACTCTTAGGCATGAGGGAAATGATGAATCTATGTTTTTTCTATTTTTCTGATACCCAAATTGCTTTTTTCATATTTAAGTTATACGCTCTATTATTTTATTTATCTCTTTTTAAATGTATTATCAGGTTTTGCGTGTCAATTTGCCATGGAACAACAAGAGGTATGTGTAATCAATGTTTTGTAATGATTTTACGTTAATTTATCCTCCATTGAGTGATTAAGATTTCTTAAGATTTCTTGTTTTCTTGTAACAGGTCAGAAACGTGATTCGACCCTCCATCCAGTCCTTCGTTCAAACCTCCATCTAGACCTTCATCCGACCCTTTTCTAGGAAGTGAAATTCGAGATAAATTTGTCGGAGGATGAAGTTGAGCAAGAAAAATACGGAACATGGGTTTTGGCCTAATAGTCACAATTAGCTCCCGTGTGAGCCATTTCCTAAAATTGTAGATGGATTTAGAGAAGCTCGTGGTCCTCGATCTGACCCTCCAACCCTCGATCTGGTACTCCATCTGGAACTCGATCCGACATTCAGAGCGTAGTGGAGTTGGAGGTTATCATATCGGTAGGCTTCTCTGGGAGAATCAAAGACATGATGTTTTTCCTGCTCACGCCCTCCAGCTATGGAACTCATCACATTTAAATTCGAGCAGTTAAGTCGACCTCTTTTTTTAGCACACAATGTTGCTGGAGAGATTTTGTTTGTTGACATATTTTTAATGAATTATATTTTAAGAGAGCTTCGACCCTTTCATTGGTCGACCTCTCAGCTATGTACAAACTCTATAAATATTGGCTTGTCTATGCCACCAGAACACAGTTTTATACATACAATCATTATCTTGGATTTTCTCTATAAAAACTCTATTTTCATGATTAATATCAATGCCATGTTAATTTTGTGACTGTGTTTTTCCATTGAAGTAGTGTCATGACTATTGGACAGGCCACTAGTAGTCTAGGTAGCTTGTCTATATTGTTTTATATTTATATTTTTTTCATTTTACTTTCATCACT
This sequence comes from Picea engelmannii, assembly GCA_009831015.1. NCBI lineage: Eukaryota > Viridiplantae > Streptophyta > Pinopsida > Pinales > Pinaceae > Picea > Picea engelmannii. The sequence continues at coordinate 859,602 of ML783555.1, read as the reverse complement.
TTCTAATTTCGAATTACTTGTTAAAATTGTGTTATTGTGTATATCTTTTTCTAACTTTGATATTTCTCCCTGGATTGTATGTGTATTACAGAGCACTCATAAATAATTCATACTTACTTTTTTATATTCTAACATCTAACATCTTGTTATGCAGGTTGTAATTTATTAATGGGAATGTGTTTATAGATATTTAACTATGCCAGTATATCTTTCTTTCCTTGTTTTATAAACAATAAATCACTTTGCAGATTAGCTATTTAGGTAGTGTCTACTTCACCAAGTTGTGATTTTCAACTATGACCTATAGGTTTCAAGAAATTATAAACTCTATTTCTAGAATTAGTATGATAGGCTAAGAGTTGATGTTGAGTTATGATTTTTAATTATATGTTGTAGGTTTGCATGAATTATTAACTCTGTACAAAATATTTTCCAGTATCAGTGTGATGGGATAGGAGTTGATTTCAAATCTTTTTGTACAAAGATTATAGACTGTGTTAATTCTGAGTAATTGTGAGTTTTTGAAGAGGTTCTTTAAGAATGAATTTCAGTATAAATAATTGAGTTTTAACGATAGTTTACTTTATGATTTCACTTCCCATGAACATAGGTTGTTTTTAAAGAAAGATAGTTTTCTTTTATTCAATATTTGTTCACTTAAAATAACAAATTTATCATTCCTATTTGTATATTACTTTGTAAATTTAAAGTAAAGATCTTCATTATTTGAGTTTATTGGCATTATATTAGATTAGATTAAGCTAAACTAGGCTAGATTAGAGATCTAGACTTGCACGTATATTTCTAGCACCTTGAAGCCTATGAGCCTTGGATTGACAATTTAATGTCGGAATAGATAGCATGCATTTCACTCGACAAGTGGAGGGAACATCTGTGCATTCCTAAGAATGCATGCGCATTTCTAGGAACACATGCACGTTCCTTTACTAAATATTTTTTAAAGGGCCGATGGAACATTTTGTGCTCATTTTCATAAATCGCGATTGTATTTTTACTCTCATTGAGAAAATAAAGAGGAGCTAGAGAGGAACAACAAGGTGAGGATCTTGCCACCATGTCCTAGTCAAGCCATGTATGTTTGGCTTCTCTTATTTTTCTCCCAATTTCGTCATTTCCAATATAGTCTTTTTCTCCTAAGAATCTAAATGAAAGAAATCTATAATTTTCTATTTTAATTAAAAAACAAACCTAATTTACATGCCATGGCTTATTAAATTGCATCCTATATAATACAATGGAGCCTAGGGAAAATGTAAACTGCTCAGAAGAAAACCAAGGAGAGAAAAACCCCAACCCACCACAACCACCCAATGTAAACACTTAAATTAATGAGGGGTTGGTTATATTAAGAACCATTTAGGAACAATTAAGGAACACTAGAGAGATTAGAGGAGTCTCCTTGAACACTTCTTTGGACGTCATTGTGAATTCCATTGCAAGTACCCAAGGGGAATTGACCTCTATTTATGATTATAGGGAAATAATGTATGAGTACTATAGCACTAGTTTGGATAGAAACCAAGTCAAATACTTGGGCATTTCAAAACAACACATTTTGACTATTTTTAGGGATCCTATAAATGGACAATAACTACCAGTTCCCAAGAAAAACAAGATGGATAGGTCGTATATGGTATTTGATAAACCTCCCTACAATAAGATGTAGGTGCCCTTATATTTTCTGAGAAAATTATAGGCTGAGTTTATTTTGGGTAAGCATGTCAACTATTTTGACATGGGTGACTTCCAGCAGGTGGATCGAGGGTCTGCATATGACCGAGAGCATACTAGGAATGATCCCATGTTAGGTCCTCACCCCCCCAAGAAAAGGCCTGACCCCTCTACCCAGCATCCTCCTCTTCTAGAGATATTTTAATAGGTACAACTAGCCACTTCATCATTTACTCGTAGTCGAGTGAAACAAAGTAGATTTTTTACACTATCTTGGTAAGAGGTGTTTGCCAATGACATCGATAGAGGGGTTGGATATTCACCATGAAGTGTAGAGTACAATAAGGAGAGGGAAAATGGACATATAATTCGTCCATATGAACCTCACAGATGCTTGAGTTCTGGGTAGACATATTATGGACCTATAGAGCCCAGTGGACAACATAGCTTCATGGAGGAGGTTAGTATATTAACCCTCTCTATGTTCTTCATTGCTTTATATTTATTTTGTATTCTATGTATTTATATCGATATTTTATTGTATGTTGATTTGAAGTTGTTACATTTGAGTAGTAGACCCTCTACACCCATGGATGCATCAGTTCCTAGCCCCATAATTGATGCAACAGAAGAATAAGTATCCTCATTGGGTGCACCCCACACACAGTATGTGTCAAATTTGATAAATTCACCATAGTCATTTCTTTATTTTATGGCATGCTTAAATTTTTAATGTTCTTGTGTTTCTACAGGATTTGGGACTAGGTGATCTTGGGGAATGTCCATATGGGATGGACAAGTCACCTGCATCACAAGTATCATGTGTAGATTTAAATATCATATAATTCTTAAATTGTTTGGTTTTATGTTTTTGAATTTTACTATTTGGTACTAATAGTTCAATATTATTAATATGTATGCAGGATGTGGACATATTTGCTAGTTATAGTACTATTTCACTCCTTGGGAACATGGCCTTTCATTATGGGTTACCTTTCTCTAGGCCTAGGGAGTTTCAACAACTTGTACATCCTATGGGGGTCTATCACAACCCACTGCCAACATGTGTCTTATTGCACACATCCTTAGTAGATTCACATGCAGGCAACCCATCTGCACCACCTCTTCCATAACATCCATACACAGTGGATGTACTTGTATTCCACCCATCCCCATGCCCATTTCCATAATCCAAATCCACTAAGTTTTCCGTATTATAGGTTTCCTCGGAGTAGTTTGTACAACCTAGTTCTCCATCTTCCAGTGAATATCCATCGAGGCCCGAGATATTCACGATGAGATAATGTGTTGATGATAATTTTTTATGTATCATGAATTTGATTTTATGCATATTTGTTTAATTTTATTGACTTTATCCTTGTAGCTGATGCAAGGTGGAATCTCGAAGACATTGGGGTTGCATAGGAGGGTAACACAGTCATGATTGATAATAGCATATGTGTTGAGTTGTCTTAGGTTAAATTACAAAGTATCATTTTGTATGTCTATTAATTCATTGAGGAAAAAAACTTGTAACAATGTTTTTCTTTGTGCAGTCTCTGGAGTGTCAAAGCACGCCTAGGCCTAGAACCACTCGAGGTGCTTCCTCGATCAAGAGAAGAAATATATATTTCCAGGATTCTCCTAAGGGTGGAGAGGGTGGCAGTGGTCAATGATTTACCAACTATTATCATTTTGTATCTAGACCACCATATGGATGTTTTTTTACATTAGGGCACTTGTTGTCACTTTGCATATTGAGCACGAGGTTCCATTTTGTAAACAATGTACAATTTATATGATGTTGAATACACACACACACACATATTTCATGGCACGTTTTTTATGAATTTCATTGCTTTTCCATTTTATGTTCATGAATACATTAATTTCAAAGTGTATGAATTTTATGTGTATTAATCCCTTGACTTTTTTCTAAAGTGATTATAAATACCTACGTTACACATTAACAAATCACTTATGGTGGAAAATATTGCCAAGTGATAAATCCATAATCAATTAATGGTTCTCAAGTAGCATTCCTTGCTAATCAACCATGTATCTCTACATCATCGATAGATCAATCCTTTTGAATTATTTGCATGAATGTGGTGGATATCCATATTCTAAATTACAACCAACAATATGGAATACCTCTTGAATTATCTCCATATAAATCCAATGAAAATCCACCCTCAAATAGTGGTTACCGGAAAATATTGTGACCTAAAAAATGGGATATTACAATACTTTATTATAGAAATAATTGTTTTCATTTATCTTCTACATATTTGTAAATCACTTAACAATTTGAGCTCAATGTTATGTCAAATTGACCTCCATAACTAGTGTTAAAATTACTCAATTATGAAGATGACATAAGATAAAATTCAATTATGCAAGTACACAACATTTAGTCTACCCAAACACTTCATATATATTTAAAATATGAAGTACATGCACCTACCAATATCTTATCATGGGTTGTTACAAGTCGGGCTCTTAAAACCCTAGCGATGGAAAACATAAAATAGCATTAGTAAATATATCACTCCATTAGAGATCATATACAAGCTATCATACACAATGGTACGTCCCTTTTTGGAACCTCCATTTGTATCCCACAATTGTACAAGATCAACTCCCTTTATATTCTCGATAACAAGCACATTAGGTAGCACTAGGGTTTTCAAATGCCACAAAACCCCAACTTCTTCTCTTACCAGAGCTACATTATAAAAGTCTTTCTTTTGTCCTCAAGGTATAAGTCCTAGTACTCCTAGTCTCATTAGGACAAAACCTTGACCCTATTATTCCCTTGACATTCCTTTGAGAATACTAGTTGTTAGTTTCTTTGTTGATTCAAACCATAATTTGACCATTTTCTAGGGCACACACATTATTCCCCTCTTTCTATGCATGACATATATAAAATCACTTTATTTATGTGTAACCCTTCATAAGTGAAAAAAATTCTAGTCAATGCTTCATTAATGTGCTCATGTTTGTTTAGGTTGTGTAGTGGCTATATGTAAATTTTGTTAAACCCATCAATTATTAATAAACATTATTCATTCTTCATGATGTCCAGTAAAATTATTGATTTTGATCAAAAAAATGTGAGACTTCATATGGATCTTATGGAACTTTGTGAAATAGACGTGCAAGAGCTTACGAAACTCAATTATGTTGCTTGGTTTTGATTTTATGCCCCTAGATCAAATTTTTGACATGTCCCTGAATGGATTGAGGAGGTGATTTGAAACTCACGATAAAACTCAAATCAATACTTGGATGGACGAATGATTGGTTGCATTAGATATGGGGAACCAAGTTTCATCTAGTGGGACACATCCACTATCATTTTGTTGCACGGACAACCATATGTTGGAGGATCTCTAGCACTATGGTTTTTCTCAATGAGGCACAATGAAATTTCTAAACAAGAGGTCGATTTTCAAGAACATTGTGTTGGGAAAGTGTGGGTTGTGTAGTCATGTGGGCCTTGGAAAAATGGACATGCAGGAGCTTATGGAAATCTGTTATGCTAATCTGTTTGGATTTTATGCCCCTGGACTAGATTGTCAATATGCCCTTGAATGGCTTGTTGAGGCGAGTTTCAACTCGCGATAAAACTTAAATTGAGACTTATATGGACTAATCGTTGGCTGCATAGGATACAGGGCACCGAGTTTCATTTAGTAGGGCCCATCCATTCTCATTCTATTGACCGAAAAAACATTTGTTGGAGGATCTCCAGTGCTAAGGTTTTCCTTAATGAGGCAGAGTGAAATTTCTTAATGAGAGGTATATTTTCAAGAACATTCTGCTGGGAAATTTTAGGTAGTGTAGTCACCTGGGCCTTGGAAAAATAGACATGTGAGAGATTATGAAACTTCGTTATGATGCTCTATTTGGATTTTATTCACGTAGACCAAATTGTCGATATGTCCCTGAATGGCTTGAGGAGGAGAGTTTAAACTCAAAATAAAATTGAAACCAAGACTCAGATGGATGAATGGTCAGTTGCATTAGATCCAGGGCATCAAGTTTCATCTAGTGGGGCCCATCCATTGTCATTTTGTTTCCCAGACAAACCTTTTTTGGAGGATCTTTGACACTAGGGTTTTGCTCAATGAGGCATGGCACAATTTCTGAATGAGAGGTTGATTTTCAAGAAAAATATATGAGGAAATTGTGTGTAGTGTAGTCACGAGGGCCTTGGAAAAAGAGACATATGGGATATTACAAAAATTCATTATGTTGCTTGGTTTGTATTTTATGCCCCTGGAACAAATTGTCGACATGTCCCTAAATGGCTTGAGGAGGCGAGTTGCAAATCACAATAAAAATAAAACCAAGACTCATATGGATGAATTTTCAGTTGCATTGGATCTGAGGCATCAGGTTTCAACTAGTGGGGCCCATATGTTGTCATTCCATTAACTGGAAAACCGTTTGTTGGAGGATCTCTGACACTAGGGTGTTTCTCAACGAGGCATAGTAAATTTTTTGAATGAGAGCTAGATTTTTAAGAACACTATGCTGACACATTTTGGGTAGGGTAATCACATGGGCCTTCGAAAAGCATAAGTGCAGGAGATTACAAAACTTTGTTTGTTGCTCGGTTTGCATTTTATGCCCCTGGACCAAATTTTCGGCATGTTCCCGAATGGATTCAGGAGGTAAGTTGCAACTCACGATAAAACTCAAATTGGGACTTGAATGGAAGAACCGGCAGTTGCATTGGATCCAGGGAACCGGGTTTCATCTAGTGGGGCCCATATGTTGTCATTCCTTTGACTAGAAAATCGTTTGTTGGAGGATATCTAGCGCTAGTGTTTTTCTCAATGAGTCATAGTGCAATTTTTGAATGGGAGGTCAATTTTCAAGAACAATATGCTGGGAAATTATGGGTAGTGTAGTCATGTGGGCCTTGGAAAAAAAAATGTGTGGGAGCTTACAATTTTTTTTTATGCTACTTGGTTTGGATTTTATGCTCCTGGACCAAATTGCCAACATGTCTTTGAATGACTCGAGGAGGTGAGTTGCAACTCGTGATAAAAAAAATCAGGACTCAAATGGATGAATCATCGATTCCATTGGATTTGAGGAACTAGGTTTTATCTAGTGGGGCCCATCCGTTGTCATTGAATTGAATGGAAAATTATTTTTTAAAGGATCTTCAACACTAGGGTTTTTCTCAATGAGGCATAATGAAATTTATGAACAACATGTCGATTTTGAAGTACACTATGTTGGGAAATTGTGGGTAGTGTAGTCACATGGGCCTTGGAAAAGGAGATGTGTGGCAGCTTACAAAACTCCGTTATGTTGCTCAATTTGTAGTTTATGCCCCAGTACCAAATTGTTGACATGTCCCTGAATGGCTTGAGGAGGTGAGTTACAACTCACAATAAAAATCAAACCAGTACTTGGATGGATGAACCATCAGTTGCATTGGATCTAGGGCATTGGATTTCAGATAGTGGGGCTTGTTCAGTGTCATTTTGTTTCCTAAACAACTGTTTGTTTGAGGATCTTTGACACTAGGTTTTTTCTTACTGCTTATTACATATCTTTTCCAATTTAACACCTTGTTAGGCTAGGCATGGAAAGGAAAGGCATGGCATGGAATGGAATGACACTTGAAGGTAAGGAAAGACATGGCATGGCATGGAAAGGAAAGGAAAGGTATGGATTCGAAAGTGAAGGCAAGGCATGGCATGGCAAGACAAGGCAAGGCATGGCATGGAAAGGAAAGGAAAGGCATGGCATGGAATGGAAAGGCATGGAATGGCATGGCAAGACAAGGCATGGAATGACATGACATGGAAAGTTAAGACAAGGAAAGGCATGATAAGGCATGGAAAGAAAATGCATGGAAAGGAAAGGCATGGAAAGGCAAGGAAATGCATGACATGGCAAGGAAAGGCATGGCATGGAAAGGAAATGCAACACATGGACAATAAAGGAATGGCATGGAATATAAAGGTAAGGTAAGGAATGGAAAGGTAAGGAATTACATGGAAATATAAGGCATGACATGGCATGGGATGGAATGACAAGGCATGGCATGGCTTGGAAAGGAACGGAATGACATGGAATGGCATGGCATGGAAACTCAAGGAAAGGTAAGGCATGGCATGACATGGAAAGACATGGCATGGAAATTGAAGGAAAGGAAAAACATGGAAAGGTAAGGCATGGCATGGCATGGCAAGGCATGGCGTGTCTTGGCAAGGAAAGGCCAGACAAGGCATGGCGTGGCTTGGCAAGGAAAGGCCAAACAAGGCATGGCATGGCTTGGAAAGGAAAGGCCAGACAAAGCATGGCATGGCATGGCATGGAAAGGCAAGGCAATGCAAGGAAAGGAAAGACATGTCTTGGAAAGGTAAGGCAAGGAATAACATGACATAGCATGTGAAGGAAAGGTGAGGCATGGCAAGGAAAGGCATGGCATGTCATGGAAGGGAAAGGCAAGGCATGTCTTGGTAAGGCAAGGTAGGGAACGACATGGCAAGGAAAGGCATGGCAAGGAATGACATGGAATGGAAAGGGAAGGCATGGCATGTCATGACATGGAAAGTGAAGGAGATTTAAGGCTTGAAAATTCAAGGCATGGCTTGGCATTGAAAGTCATGGCATGAAATAGAAGGGAAAGGCAACACATGGCATGGCATGGAAAGGCATGGCATGGCAAGGCATGACAATGAAAGGCATGGAGTGGCAAGGAAAGGAATTGAAAGGAAAGGAAAGGAATGGCAAGACAAGGCATGGCATGGAATGGAAAGGCATGGCATGGGAAGGAAAAAAAGGCATGGGATGGCAAGGAAAGGAAAGGCATGGCATGGCATGGAAAGGAAAATCAAGGCATGGATTGGAAAGGAAAGGAAATACATGTCATGGAAATGCAAGGCATGGCATTGAATGGAAAGGAAATCCATGGCATGGCATGGCATCGCATGGAAAGTGAAGGCAATGGAAGGCATGACAAGGAAATTCTTGGCATGTCATGGAAAGGAAAGTGAAGGAAAGACAAGGAATCACAAGGAAAGGCATGGAATGGCATGGAAAGGCATGGAAAGGCAAGGAAAGGCATTTAAAGAAAATGAAAGACATGACATGGTATGAAAAGGCATGGAATTGTAAGGCAAGGCATGGTAAGGAAAGGCATGGAAAGGAAAGGCAAGGTAGGGCATTGAGTCAAGGCATGACATGACATGGAAAGGAATGTCATGGCATGCCAAGGAAAGGAAATTCATGGAAATTAAAGGCAATGCATGGAAAGGAAAGGAAAGACATGACATGGCATGGAAAGACAAGGCAAGGCATGAAAAGGAAAGGAAAGGGATGGCATGGCATGGAAAGGAAACACAAGGCATGGCATGGCAAGGAAAGGAACGACATGGAATGTTATGGAACATAAAGGAAAGGAAAGGCATGGTATAGCATGGAAAGGAAATGGATGGCATGGCATGGAAAGGAAATACAAGGCATGGCATGGCAAGGAAAAGAACAGAATGACATGCTATGGAATGTGAAGGCAAGGAAAGACATGGTATGGCATGGAAAGGTAGGAAAAGACATGGATTTGTAAGGCAAGGCAAGGCATGACATGGAAAGGCAAGGCAAGGAAAGGAAAGGCATGAAATGGAAAGGAAAGGCATGACATGGAATGGAAAGGCAAGGCATTGAATGGCATGGAATTGCAAGTGAAGGCAAGGCAAGGCATGGAAACACAAGGAATAGAATGGCATGGTAATGCATGGCATGGCAAGGCAAGGCATTGAATGGAAAAGAAAGGCATGACAAGTAAATGTGATGCAGGAGCATCGTTCAAAGCCTAAAACATGTGACTAATCCTAAGGAGCAGATCGATGCATGGAGGAAGAAAAGAGCACGTTTTCATAAAGACCCATTTTGAATTTTGAAACAAGGTCATTAATGTAATAGTTAAGAGGGATGTACTCGCATTTATACTTTGGAGATTGTAAAGAGACCTGGGGAAATCCTCTCGTATGTCAATTGTATTGAGGAATTTATGCATAGTTAATGAAAGTAGGTAGATTTAAATTCCAGATTAGACAGTTTAGAGAGTAGCAGGAAAAACGGATATCGACACCCTCATTCTTGTATCATTTTAACATTATCATTAACACATTAGCATAGAGGAAAAGAAGAAGAGAGACCCGCAGAGAGAGAGTTGTATAAAAGTCCATGTACAGGAGATTTGAATTAAAATATGATGCTTTGAATCAGATTTCATGGTGTGATGATGTTTTCTATCTTTACATGATGAATGGTATGCCTACAGTTGTTTATTCTCTCTCTTTATGCCTTTTTTTTTTATTTTGTGTTGAATGTATGATTTCATGTTAAATGTTTGAAGTCTGAGAGAGAGAGAGAGAGAAAGAGAATGAGTTTCAATTGTTTCTCATCTTGAGTGAGAAGTTCCTGCAAGGAGTGCAGTGAAATGTTTGCAAAGAGTGTGTTGACGAAGGTTCGAAGTTTCATCTTAGAAAAGATCAGGAGGGATACCTTTGTTCTCATTCCCGCAGAGGTGGAAGTGAAGCACAGAAGTCATGCAAGGTGTGCGCAGGCTGGTTGAAAGCTTAGGAATTATCAACTAAGGGAACGATTTGAGGACTGTTGTTGCAGGAGGTGTAAAGGGTCGATAATTCAAATACTTAGAAGTATTTGAAAGTCTGTCGCAAGAAGTGAATGCAGGAATTTTTTTAAGACTTGAAGTTTCCAAGAGAAATATTAGGAGGGTTAATGTCGTCGAAGTATTCAAAGGGAGGAAGCGATTGAAAATGTCTCACGGAAGTTAAGTTTTGGTGGAAGAAATTCGGTTCTTTTCAAAGAAGTCATCCAGGAGGAATGAGCGGTCAAAATTATCTGTGGAGGATTCACGAAATAGCGAGGACCGTGGGATTCCAGTGAAGCTGCAAGAAGGATAAGAATTGGATGAATCCATCCTTCGAGAGGTAAGAATCAACGTGGACCATTGATCGTGCTTTGCACAATCCGTCAGATCATTTCGTCATTTCGGGGATCCTGACGACTAGGAGTTGAGCACAGTGGAACGAAAGTCCGAAAGTTGCGAGTTGCGATAGGAATTGGCGGGGAATTTGGGATTTCGAAACTTTGGGAGCTCGGGGTTTGAAAGGAGTCAGTTCCAACTGTCGGAGTTACGAAGTGGCGAGAGTTGAGAGTTCGTGTGAATACGTGGCACATTTGTTGGGTAGGGACCGCAAAGGTGACAGGTGGTGTGTCTTCGTAAATCGACGGAGTCAAACCTTGTTGACCGTTTCAGGGATTCAGAGGTTGACAGACTAGAAGTCTTGCATCAGGATTTGCGAAGTCGAGAAGTCCAAAATTCTGAATCGATGGAAAGTTTTGTGAGAAGCCAGCCTTTGCGAACCATTTCGGTAAATTGACAATTCGGGTTTCGGAGGTTGTAGAGATAGGAACCCTCAACAACAGGGAGCGTGAAACCCGAAGCCCCGATTTAGTGAAGGGCACGATGTTATTGTGATCAAGGAGATTCGGGTTGGCGCCTGGTGTTTTTTCATGCAAGCTCAATTCATAAGGACCTTTGGAAATACCGTGAGTGTATGAGATCTTCCACGAGGGGAAATCAAAGAGTCAATTAGACTCAAGGGAAGATTAAAAAAATCCTACATGGACCTTGGACCTAAGAGTTTGGGGGTCTACACCAAGTGGTATCAAAGCGCAGAAAGAGTATTTTCTTTTTGTAGCAGAGGAAGGAAACATTTCTCAGCCATGCCACCAAGAAGAAGAGACAGACTAATTCTTGATCCAACAGTGGAGAGGGAATTGCGTGAACTACGTGCCAGGATTGAAGCCATGGAGACAACACAGAGGTGCACAGTCAACACTGGGGATATCGGTGAGGATGACAGTGACAATGAAGATAGACACGCAAAAGAAGTTGCAGTCGAAGATGCTGTAGATGAACGCCTATTCAGGGTTGTTTCTAGGATAGGTGCCAGAGCAAAGATGGAGATTCCCATGTATGAAGGGAACCTGGATGTTGAAGAGATTATAGACTGGGTTAGGGCTCTAGATAAGTACTTCTACTATGAGGATGTTGAAGAAGATAAGAAAATTAAAGATCTTGTCACTAGACTTAAAGGGCACGCAACACTATGGTGGGATGAACTGTAGGCTGATAGACGTTGCAAAGGAAATCAGAAAATCAAGAGTTGGGATAGAATGGTTGCAAATATGAAAGACAAATTCATACCCAAGGATTATCAAATCACTCTGTTTCGGAGGATGCAGAATTTGAGACAGAAGCTGATGTCAGTGAAGGAATACACTGAAGAGTTATACAAGTTAAATATCAGAGTAGGTCATTGAGAAAGAGATGATGAAAAGGTTGTCAGATACATGAATGGTCTGAGATATTACATCCAAGATGAGATGAGGATGATGATCATTCTAAATGTGAAAGATTCTTATCAGATGGCTCTGAAAGCTGAAGAAAAGTTGAGCTGAAAGCAAGGTCAAAGAGGTCGAGGCAGAAGTCAAGCCGGAGGTAAGACAATTTCCCAAGATAGAGCTTATAAACCTCAATAAGAGGGGAAGAAACCTCAAACTCAGCATGAAAGAGGAGGAAGCTCACAGAGAGGGAAATATGCTGTTAAGAATTCTTTTCCTTAAGCTAGAGGAAGGGGAAGAGGCTAAGGAGGCGAAGTGAAATGTTTTGACTGTGGGAAAAATGGACATAAATCTTATGAGTGTCCATACAGAAAGAAAGAAAGTGGTGAGACTCACATTGCCAAAGCTCAAGGACAGAATTTTCAGGTAGAAGATGCTGAGGGTGGAATATCCTTGATGATGAGGAAAGTTCTCTTAACGCCAGAGAAGGAGGCAGAGAACACAGCCCAAAGGAACAGTCTGTTTCGGGCTTCTTGCAAGACCAAAGACAGGGTATGCAAAGTCATCATGGATAGTGGTAGCACAGAAAATCTCGTTTCTACAGAGATGGTAGAAAATCTGGAGCTGGAGACTGTCGTACATCCAAGCCCATACAGAGTTTCATGGCTACAAAAAGGAAATCAGGTAAATGTCACTAAACAATGTTTAGTTGAATTTAAAATAGGACGATATAAGGATGAAATATTATGTGATGTCATTCCCATGGATGTTTGTCATCTATTGTTGCGTAGACCATGGCAATATGACAGAAATGTGGTTCATGATGGGAGAAAGAACACATACACCCTAGAGAAGAATGGGAGGACTCACATGTTGTTGTCAATTAAGGATAAAGGAGTAAAACCAGAAGTAAGAAACATTGTACTTCTCATGAGTGGGAAGGAACTTCTTAATGAGGTTAAGAAGAAGGAAGACACAAAATTTATTGTGGTCAGGAAGCCTAGAATTGTTTTAACCAGTACAAGAGTGGATGATTTACCAGAGGAAATCCAAGAGTTGCTGGAAGAGTTCGTTGATATAGTAGTGGACGAACTACCTCGTTCATTGCCATCGATCAGGAGTATAAGACATCACATTGATCTTATACCTAGAGCCAGTTTACCAAACAAAGCCGTGTATAGGTTGACGCCACAGGAGAATGAATAAGTCAAGAGACAGGTCTAGGATTCAATGGACAAAGGATTGGTTAGAGAAAGATTGAGTCCATGCGTTGTTCTAACAGTGCTTAGGCCAATGAAAGATGGAGGCTGGAGGATGTGTACAGACTCAAGAGAGATCAATAATATTAGCATCAGATATAGATTTCCATTTCCAAGGATGGATGATTTGATGGATTGCTTGAGTGGAGCAAAGTTTTTTTCAAAGATTTATCTGAAAAGAAGATATCATCATATTCGTATGAGAGAAGGTGATGAATGGAAGACAACATTCAAGACGAATGAAGGGCTGTATGAATGGATTTTTATGTCGTTTGGATTAACGAATGCGCCTAGTACTTTCATGAGACTGATGAATGAAGTCTTGAAGGACTTCATAGGGAAATTCGTCATTGTATATCTTGATTATGTATTGATTTTTAGCAAAACAGAAGCAGAACACTTCAAGCATTTAGCTGTAGTGATGAGGAGATTACAGCAAGAGAAGTTGTTGATTAATATGAAGAAATCGTCATTCATGAGGACATAACTCATTTATTTGGGTTTTGTTATCTCTGCAAATGAGTTGAAAATGGATCTGGAAAAGGTAGAAGTGATTAAGAATTGGCCATCACCGAAAAGTGTGTTTGAAGTTCGAAGCTTCCATGGTTTAACTAGTTTTTGCAAGAAATTCATTCGGAATTTTAGTGGGATTAGTGCAACAATGATGGATATGGTAAAGAAAAGACATAAATCTTTTCATTGGACATAATAAGTAGATAAAAGTTTCAATCTATTGAAGAAGAAGATCACGGAGCAACCAATTCTAGTTTTTCCAGATTTCAGCAAGACATTCCAGGTCAAGTGTGATGCGAGTGGATTCGCAATTGGAGCAGTCTTGAGCCAAGATGATAGGCTAGTCGCATACTTCAGCGAGAAATTGAATGAAGCAAAGATCAAATACTCGACATATGAGAAATAATTATATGTTGTCATACAAGAACTGAATAAATGGAGACACTATTTGGTTCCGAAAGAGTTTGTTTTGTACAGTGATAACCATGCTTTACAATTCGTGACTGGACAGGAGAAGTTGAACCAAAAGCATGAAAAATGGGTTGAATACATGCAGAATTTTACTTTTGTAATTAAGCATATTTCTGGAACTGCCAACAAAGTTGTTGATGCTTTGAGCAGGAAATGTTTTCTTATGCAGGAATTCAGAGTCAAAACTTTGGGTTTTGATAACCTCAAAGAAATGTACAGAGATGACCCATATTTTAAAGAGGCATATGAGGCATCCGAGAATCCAATTCTCAGGGAAAAAAGCCAGTGGATCGAATATATGATCTAGGATGGATTATTATTCAGAGGAAATCGATTATGTATTCCAAAATGCTCCATGAGGGAGAATCTGTTGAAAGAAAAACATAGTGGAGGATTGGCCGGACATTTCGGTCATGACAAAATGTTCTCGAAGTTGAATGACTCATATTTTTGGCCAGGGATGAGGACAGATATTAATAAATTTGTGGACATAGGTAGGATTTGTCATCACACAAAGGGGAAAAGGAAGAACACAGGGTTGTACTAGCCATTACCCATACCTAAGAGGCTATGGTATGAAATCAGCATGGATTCATATTGGGGCTGCCAAGAATGCAAAGAGAATTTGATTCAATCTTTGTGGTAGTAGACAGATTTTCAAAGATGGCACATTTCATACCATGCCAGAAAACCAGCAATGCAACTCACATTGCGAATCTGTTTTTCAAAGAAGTCGTTAGACTTCATGACTTGCCAAGGAGTACTATTTCAGATAGAGATACCAAGTTCGTGGGACATTTCTGGAGGACTTTATGGAAGAAGATGGGGACAAGTTTGTCATTTAGCTTAGCGTATCATCCTCAAATGGATGGACAGACAAAAGTTGTGAAAAAAATCTTGGGAGATTTGCTGAGGAATCTAGTCACTGAACACCACAGTCAGTGGGATCACATTCTGCCACAGGCAGAATTTTATTATATGATTCGATCAACAGAAGCACAGGGCAGAGTCCATTCCAAATTGTATATGGAATGCAGCCAAGGGGAGTTTCTGAATTGAGAAATTCGGAACAAAATGAATTCAGAAGTGCTAGTGCAGAGGACTTTGCAGAAGCGATGAAGGAGCTTCACGATCGAGTCATGGAGCGATTGCAGAGTTCAAATCAAGAATACAAGTGCAGAGCAAATCAACACAGGAGAGAACTTCAGTTTGAAGTTGGTGATATGATTCTTTCACACCTGAGGAAGGAAAGGTTCCCAAGGGGAACATATAACAAACTAAAGATGAAAAAGATTGGACCATCCAGGGTCATGAAGAAATTTGGGGCAAACGCATATGCGGTTCAATTACCCAATGGGATAGGAATTTCACCAATGTTCAATGTTGCAGATTTGTACCCTTACAGAGCTGGAGAAGCAGGAGAAAAGGATGAACAGACAGAGGTTCAATGAACTAAACAAATTCCTATCGCTAAAAAGCCACAGATGGAGAGCATAGTTGACAAGAGAGTTAGCAAGAAGACTAGGAAGAAAGAGTATTTTCAATACTTGATCAAATGGAAGAGACATCCAGTTGAAGATGCTAGCTGGGAAGATGAAGTAGAAATTTAGAAGCATCGAGAGATCATGCAGGAGCTCATGAACAGGAGTTCATGAAAATTTTCAAGCGAGGGAGTATCATGCAGGAGCATCGTGCAAAGCCTAAAACATGCGACTAAGCCTAAGGAGAAGATGGACACATGGAGGAAGAAAAGAGCACATTTTCATAAAGACCCATTTTGAATTTTGAAACAAATTCATTAATGTAATAGTTAAGATGGATGTACTCGCATTTATACTTTGTATATTGTAAACATACCGGGGGAAATCCTCCCGCCTGTCGATTGTATTGAGGCATTTATGCATAGTTAATGAAAGTAGGTAGATTTAAATTCCAGATTAGACAGTTTAGAGAGTAGGAGGAAAAACGGATATAGACACCCTCATTCTTGTATCATTGTAACATTATCATTAACACATTAGCATAGAGAAAAAGAAGAAGAGAGAGCTACAGAGAGAGAGTTGTAGAAAAGTCCATGTACAGGAGCTTTGAATTTATATATGAAGCTTTGAATCAGATTTCATGGTGTGATGATGTTTTCTGTCGTTACATGGTGAATGGTATGCTTATAGTTGTTTATTCTCTCTTTTTATTCCTTTGTTGTTATTCTATGTTGAATGTATGATTTCATGTTAAATGTTTGAAGCCTGATAAAGTGAGAGAAAGAGAATGAGTTTCAGTTGTTTCGCATCTTGAGTGAGAAGTTCCTACAAGGAGTGCAGTGAAACGTCCGCAAAGAGTGCGTTGACAAAGGTTCAGAGTTTCATCTCTAAAAAGCTCAGGAGTGATACCGTTGTTCTCATTCCCGCAGAGGTGCAAGTGAAGCACAGAAGCTATGCAAGGTGTGCGTAGGCTAGTTGAAAGATTAAGACTTATCAACTAAGGGAAGGATTTGAGGATTGTTGTTGCAGGAGATGTACAGGGTCGGTAGATCAAATACTTACAAGTATTTGAAATTCTGTCTCAAGGAGTGCATGTAGGAATTCTTTTAAGACTTGAATTTTCCAAGAGAAAGCTTAGGAGGGTTAACATCGTTGAAGTGTTCAAAGGGAGGCGGAGATTTAAAATGTCTCGCGGAAGTTAAGTTCTGGTGGAAGAACTTCGATTCTTTTCAAAGAAGTCGTCCAAGAGGAACAAGCAGTCGAAATTATCTGTGGAGGATTCCCGAAATAGCGAGGACCGTGGGATTCTAGTGAAGCTGCAAGAAGGATAAGCATTGGATGAATCCATCCTTTGGGAGGTAAGAATCAACATGGACCATTGATCATTATTTTCACAAGTTGTCAGATCATTTCGTCATTTCAGGGATCCTGACAACCAGGAGTTGAGCACAGTGGAACGAAAGTACCGAAGTCGCGAGTTGCGATAGGAATTGGAAGGGAATTTAGGATTTCAGCACTTCAAGAGCTCGGGGTTTGAGAGGAGTCAGTGCCAACTGTCGGAGTTGTGAAGTGGCAAGAGCCAAGAGCTCATGTGAATACATGGCACTTCTTTCGGATGGGGACCGCAGGGGTGACAGGTAGCATGTCTTCGTAAATCGGCAGAGTCAAACCTTGTTGACCATTTCGGGGATTCGAAGTTCGACGGGCTAGAAGTCTTGCATCAGGATTCATGAAGTCGCGAAGTCCAAAATTTTGAATCGACGGAAAGTTATAGGAGAAGCCAGCCTTTTCTAACCATTTTGGTAAATCGACAATTCGGGTTTCGGAGGTTGTAGAGATAGGAACCCTTGACAGCAGGGATCATGAAATCACAAAACCTGAAGCCCCGGTTTAGTGAAAAGAACGACGCTATTGTGATCAAGGAGATTCGGGTTGGCGCCCGGTGTTTGTTCATGCAGGCTCAATTCATAAGGACTTATGGATACACCGTGAGTGTATGAGATCTTCCTCGAGGGGAAATCAAAGAGTTAATTAGACTCAAGGGCATATTATAATGATCCTGTGCAGACCTTGTACTTGAGGGTTTGGGGGTTTGCACAAAAATTCCAGGCATGGAAAGACATTGTATGGCATGGAAAGGAATGGCATGGAAAGACAAGAGATGGAAAGGAGAGGAAAGGCATCACATGGCATGGCATGGAAAGAAAATACAATGCATGGCATGGTAAGGAAAGGCATGGCATGGAATGGCATTGAACGAGAAGGAAAGGAAAGGCATGACATTGCATGGAAAGGAAAGTCAAGGCATGGATTGGAAATCTAAAGAAAGGCATGGCATAGAATGGAAAGAAAATTCATTGCATGGAAAGGAAAGACATGGCATGGAATGACATGGAAAGACAAGGAATGGAATGGAATGTCATGTCAAGTGAAGGAAAGCAAAGGAATGGCATGGAAAGGAAAGGAATATCATGGAAAGTGAAGGTAATGGAAAGGAATAGCATGGAAAGGCTAGGCATGGAATGGCAAGGAAAGGCAAGTCATGGGATGGCATGACAGGTGATATAAGGAAAGACATGGCATGGTAGGTGGTATAAGGAAAGGCATGGCATGGCAGGTGATATAAGGAAAGGAATGGCATGGCTTGGAAAGTGATATAAGGCAAGGCATGGCAAGTTAAGGAAAGTAAAGGCATGGCATGGAAGGTGAAGGAAAGGCATGGCATGGAAGGTGAAGGAAAGGAAAGGAAACACATGGAAAGGCAAGGGATGGCATGGGAAGGAAAGGAAATGAATGGCATGGCATGGAAAGTGAAGGAAAGGCTAGGCATGGCATTTCAATGAACCAATAAAACAATACCATAAAAACGATAAAAAGAAGCCAAATTTTCAAGAATTCATAAATATGAAATTTTTGTTTAATTATTACTTTTACATACCTATGGTCATTCAAGTAGGCCATTGAGATCACTTCTAAAATTAAAGGTCTCCATTAACTTCACGTGCTCAAAGTAAGGGAACAAGTAGCATACCGTTGATGAGTTCTTACTTGGCATTATTTGTAGTTGGAGGTTTGTACCGACAATCAAGTTCGTAAAGTGATATATTACTTGAATTGGTTTATAATCTTGAAATATATAACTACCTTTCCTTTTTATTCTTTCTTCATGTGTTAGATATTCTCCCTTAATAATGATTGACCCAATTGGAAATTCAATTCCTTTGGAGTTTGTTACTGATTGCTTGAGGGTCCACTTTCCCTTTAAGCAACATGTCAGTCGATAATTAATTCCCCATTCATTATCTCTCAGGGAAACCACTACGTATATGTTCCCTTAAAATATTGGAGTGCCAACATATGATTCGATTACTTGACCAGATCATAAAACATTGATGCTAGTTATTTAAAATTTAATAAAATCTTTCAACAAACCTAGCAGTACAAGATCTGAGACATGCTCATAATCTATTGAAATACTTGATCGGTTGTCTTCCAACTTGGATAATTCCATAGTTATACGTTGACCAGTGGGGATTGATACATGATCCCATCTATCAACCCAGTGTATCGATTCACAATCATCCCATTCATTACTACTACATGGACCATAGAAGAAAGAGATTTGTCTTGTCCATATTTCAACTATTGCATTGTTTGATGTTCTAAATGAATGGAAACCATGAGTTCCCTAGATCATTTTTCATTCATACCATTTTGATCGATCTGCATCGACCACCTACCAAAAATATCTATATACATGTAATTTCATGTGTGACTCGTCTTCATGAGTTCATGTTCCCTCTCCCATTACTGAAGAACACCATTCAACAATGCATTTCACATATCGAATGAGGGAAGTAGTTGTGAACTTCATTTATTTCCTACGTAACGGTCTTTTTATGCATGCACCTACTCCATCATTCTCCCCTTTCCCATGCTCAGACTCAAAATAGTTCCAAATGTGTGGTACCTTCAGTTTTTTGTAAAACATACACAACCATTGAAATACATGAGCATTTTTAAACTGGCATGTACAACGATCTGACTAAATCTAATGTTGATCCATCTGTATGTTCTTCTCCTTATGGTGATTGCAAAAAAACTGAAAGCAATGTTGTACGTAGGCTAAGTCATGGCACTGATCATCACTTATGTAGAAGTGAAACTCCTTCAATATAACTTTGTTTTCTTCATTACTATATAGCCCATGCCTGTATTTGATATGTAGCATTATGTTGACCTACTCTGAGTAATAATATTGGCTTTGAATCTCATTTCGAGGTTGAAGGGTGTAGTTCTTTGCAAAATCAACCACTAATAACACAGTACCAATGGGAAATGTATCTTTGCATATTCTAAAATGTCCATCCTACCATTGATCCACATGGACATGTTTAAATAATGTCATGTATTTTTGATGAATTCCTTCCTGAACTTACATGCTCGTACCTGGGAAGTCACCAATTATATATTTTTTCTTTCCTATCCTCCATCAATATCATATGAGACATATTTAAATATTTGTAAGGAAACCTCCTTCCTCCCTAATTCATACTCATCACTTACATGGATGCACTTGCTCAGTAATGTCATTCCACTGCACCTTGGGCATGTCCCATCTAAGAAATATTTTTGATAAAATGTACAACCCTCTAGTCTTGTACACAATATGTTGTGATTAAAATGTATAGATGATGACATCGAAAATATAACTGAGTATTCATGCAAAAGAGTGTTATTCAAAACACGAAAAATGTGTGTGTGTGTGTCATAATAATAACCATATCCAATGTGATATATAAACAACATGTGTTATGAATTGTGTTTATTTGAGCATACCAAGGCTTTCATTTATGGAAAGATCTTTGGCCTAAGTTAAGTGCATTATGTATTGTCTCAAATCCATCATACAATTTTTTCTGTGTAGTGTAAAGAAAGTGTTTAATATGGGGTTCACAGTCCCTAGATCCCCTTATCAATTTTAGTACATCTTTTTGGTTGGAAGAAGGCCTAATGTTCTCATGCTAGAAATCATGTATTGGTCCCTTAACTGCTCCATTTAACTTCATGCTAGAAAGAGGTAGCCTACCAGTGAAGGCCCACAAATTTTTTGGGCCACCTATGTCGAGGTTATCTCATCTATGAGAATACTTTATAAGGTTTTTGAAATTTCATTTCATGAGGTGTGAAGTTTGTTGTAGAAAACAATGTTTTCCTTTGATCTTGCTAAAAATTGATTGGACAAATTTTTCTTCCAATTCCAAGAACACACAAAAAACAATTCCAATTCCACTTGGAAAAAATTGTCTTCCAATTCCAAGAAGACACAAACAACAATTCCAATTCCACTTGGACAAAGTTGTCTTCCAATTCTTCCCACAATGGTCTTGCAATAGCAAAAAACTATCTATGAATCAAACACCAACACTAAAATAATAAAAACATGTTTTTGCGTGTTATTTTTGTGTGCATATGTCAGGAAATATTTTTATAGCTTGAGAGACATGAAATAGTGGAGTGTGCTTGGCACCAAAAAATTCCCAACAAGAATTTTCACGCGTTCCTAGAATGCATTCACACTATAGTGTGCGTGCATTCTATGAACTCACACACATTCCTGTTGGGCATAAACAAGCAACAACTACAAGGCTATCAAGTCACAAGAGCGCGTGCACGCTCTTAATCCAATGGATATAGAATTTATTATATACCAAACATATTTATGAGTAAATATGTGTAAGGGTATGGGGACAACTAGGACCTAAGGGGTTAGGATTGAAAGTGTTTTCAACCATAAAGCAATGGTTAGAGAACCAACATGTAGGTGATGTGGGTGCAATGGGTTTGGGGCCTTTAACAAGAGGTATATTCATAGTTCATTAGGGATCGAGTGTGGAGGGCATTAAGATTTGAGTATGGGTTATTCCTAGGATTAGATGGAGCTAGGTGGTTTAGGTCATGGTCTAAATCTATCTTTAGCTTGATTTCATGGTCTAGTTCATGGTGTAGGTCTATGTCATGGTATAAATCATGGTCATCATATATGCCTAGGTCATGGTATAGGTCTTTCTATGTCTAGGTCAAGGCCATTTATTTCCTTATGATGTGGGGAGGGGGGTTGTAGAGAGAGAAATGTATGAAATGATGTTACTCAAGAATTTTCATATTCATCTTGGCTAAAGAAAAATAGACGGGAATATCACCCTACATTTATAGCCAACAAAAATAACATCCTAACTCACAAGTATTAATTATTAGTGCTTAGGCTAGTCTTTTATCAATAAAAAAGCTTGTTGGGAATTTACTTTTTATGTAATTTTCTCAATATAACAGTTGTTGAAATGAATGTAAAGACAGAATTAGGGACACCAAGATGACAATCAATACAGATGGGACATAAGGAAATCCTTTATTTCAATCCAATTCACCAAAGAGTCATTTTATTTACAAAATCTGATACAGAAATCCTGGGCCAAAGTAAAACTTAGACATCCCCAATGGAACATACAAAAGGATATCTGACAGAAAACCAAAACTGAACTCTAAAAGTTGGATCAACTTGCCACAGATTGATGTCCACGTGACTATGCACAATAGCCTTTGTCAGTCATGAAAATTAATTCACAAACAGACAAGTCTACACAGACTATCAAAGATAGATCAACACCTCTGAAAAACAAGTGTCTGAATGATGTGATTCAACCCTGAATATTGATGTCTACAATAAGACCCTATTGTCATAAAAGATAGATAGGCTTGTGATGAATATATGAATGAATGAAAACTGAACTATATCAACCTAAACTCAAAGAGCAAACCTTAGTCTGCTTCTATCCTCCTCTTGTTCCTCCCTTTCCTTTTTCTTTTAAACAAATTAGAATTGGTTGATGTAATTGAACCAAATCATTAGTTAATTTAATTAAAAGAATCAACCAAATTTAGTTAGGGGGAAAGGTAATAATCATAATAAGGGTTATAGTTAAATAATAACTAGTAGGTGGGACCCCTTGTGACTCCCATTAGTATTTAACAATCATAACATACCAGTCAATTAAGAAAAAACACACCTCCTTGTGACTCCCATCATCATATTAACATTGGAAATTTATCTCAATAATGTTTGCAATTATTTCTAAAATATATTACCAACACATCCAAAAGCATGCCATACTAAACTCTGAAGTCAACTGTCATCAACAATAATAAAAAAAATTAAAATCCATATTTCTCAGTTTGTGAGGCAATCTTTCCCTCGTTGATGCTATCATATTTTAGTCCTTTTGAACCTTCCTTAGGCTATGTGGAATCCTTAAGCCTCATATTGTTGGTCATATGAGAGAAATCGTCCTTCCAATGGAATTAGGAGGACACAAATTTACCAAAGTTATTTGAAGATGCGAGAGGGGTAGGAGCAACCTTCTCTTTGACAGAGGCATAGTAGGCCTCGATTTTCTTTATTTTATTTGAATAGTTCATTCCCATATGTGTGATTGATTAGTAAATAATATTTTAAATAACCATAGATGATAACTCCTTAAAAATATGAAATGGATTTGTCTCAGCAATATATCAGACTCATGTAATCCAATCCATACAAATTGTTAATTATCTATCAATGAGCAAGGGATGAATAAAAGGTCCAGGGATATGTGAGGGGTTTGTATTGAGAAAAACATGATATGATGAGGGGGGAAAATACAATTACTTCTCAAAGACAACAACAATCAACTGTAAACCAAAATAAAAATCATTGTAATTCATCCAAAACACTGCTACTGCCAACTACCTCAATACAAAATCTTCTTGACTATAATCAATTTTAGAACATGGAGTGAAAAATGAATATGGGAAGGCGATGGGGTTGTAATTAGCAAAAAGAGAAAAACAAATGGTGGGGAATGAGAGAGGGTACTGTTAATAAATTAATTATGTAATCCATATAATCATTCTAAAAAAGGAAATACACCAACCAAATGACCATTGTGATCCAATAACAACTATTGTATATTAACTAGTTCACTGTTCATAACCAAATATTTACACAGTACCACTCAATCAAAACAATATGCATTCCACAACAATCTGTAGGGGAGATCTATTTTATCCCATTTATCCATAAGAAATTTCCAAAAAAATACACCGTCAATTACTTGCATTTTGATGCAGAGAGGTCCCACCTATCACCCCGCAGGGTCTCTTTCCCTGACCTCCTGCTCACAGGATCGATTAAATTCCCCTTCTGTAGAGCTGAAGTGGCTCTTTAGATTCCTGCTGGAATCGTTGTTGCAAAATACCCAATCCACAGGTCCTTTTTCTCACCCCCCATGGCCTTCAATACTTGACCGTGGTTATCCCCGATTCTCTATTGGGGTTCGGGGTTTCGGCATTCCCGCTGTTGAGAGTCACAGTCCTCTCGAATCCCCGATTTGCGATGAACTCCTTTCACACGCGAGTCATCCTGAGATTAGCTCCAGTTGCATATGACCACGCCTCCGCGACCGTGACCTTACCTCCCTCGCAACCTCGCAACTCGCTACACCAGGCTCTTGATTTTCCAACTCTCGATACCCGATGTGTCGAAGTGCCGAGGCGCATGTGGATTGACTTTTCAATGGTCTCTTATCTCGCCGAGACCTCTCACCTCGAAGGATCGTGAATCCTAATGCCAATACTTCAGGACTTCTTGCGGCGATATCCCGA
The DNA here is from genome assembly GCA_009831015.1 of Picea engelmannii. Lineage (NCBI taxonomy): Eukaryota > Viridiplantae > Streptophyta > Pinopsida > Pinales > Pinaceae > Picea > Picea engelmannii. Next base: position 835,076 of record ML783555.1, on the reverse strand, counting down.
GGTCTTCATGCCACCTGTATTCCACTCGTCGGCTTGCTATGGCCACCTATCCTCCAACGGTCGGAATCTCGCTTCGCAATCTCGTGATCCCCATGGCCAAATTCTCAAGTCCTTTCTCCTAAGGCTCTGATACACGATCCCATGTGCAGATCCAACGATCCTCCCGTGATCCAGATCCAACGGTTATCTCCTTCTCGCGCCTCGCGTCCTCGTGACTCTGAGTACCCAATGTTTGGGCCTTTACCCTGCGAACTTCTGAGTTTGTGAGATCCTTAGATCTCTGACACGCGTCCTCTTCAATGGAAAGTCCCTATCCTCTCGCTCCTTCGTCGCTTCGCATCCTCGCACCTCGCGACTCTGAACACCCAATACTTGGGCCTTCAACATGCGAACCCCGAGTTCGCGAGATCTCTTGATCTCTGCCACATGTCCTCTCAGATGGACAACTCTTGTCTTCTTGCCACTTCGTGTCCTTGTGACTTAGAGCACCCAACACTTGGGCTTTCAACCTGCGAACTCCCGAGTTCGCGAGATCACCGATCTTTGCCACCTATAATTTCTGATGGACGACTCCTGGCCTTCTCGTCACTTCATCGCTTCGCGTCCTCGTGCCTCGTGACTTAAACACAAAATTCTCAACCCTTCCACTTACGAGCTCCCGATATGCGAGGTGCCACCTGTCCACTTGCCGACTCCTGTGGCCCCCACACTATCCTCGGAGTACCGATATCCCAACATGACGTCAGCTAGGCCCCACAACATGGAGCTCTCGCCTCCTCGGCACTCGTGAAGTTGAAAAATTTCCTCTTCCAACCTCCAGTGCCTGAGTTCCCGATGTGGTTAATATCGTGACATGCGTTCATTCCCAAACGAACGGTCCAGATCCTCATCGCCGTTTCCACCTACTGTGGCTTCTCCTGGACGTAAATCTCCTTGATGGTCCAGATCTCTTCTTCAGGCCGATCCGATGGCTGTCGTCGCTCCTCCTGAGCTGTCACGCTTCCTTCCCAGGCTTGGAAGATATTCCTGTCCTAAAGGGCTTTGACCCTTGCGCTCTTTCCTCTGCGAGCTCTACAATCTTGAGCCTCACTACGCGTATACCATGTTGGTCCTCTTGAGATTTATCTGTGAATCCTCAAAGTATTCTCCCAACTCTTATACTCCTTGTAGAGTCTTCCAATGCACTTGCTGGTGCTGTCCCTCCTAAGATTACGCAACCACTCAGACCCCTTGGGGGATTTTATCCTTCTTCTCCTTCAGATGGAGAATGAAATAGATGCCCTCCTGGCTATCCTTCTGCTCAAGCCTCTTCTTGAGTACTTCTGGGTATTCAACAACCCAGTGAATATCCTTCCTTGGACTCTTCCTTCACATGGCAGAGCTCAAAGAGTTCTCTGTTCTCATGTGCCTGCTTGCACACTTTCTCAACGCCCTCCTGGCGGAGTCTCTTCTCCACAGAACGTTCAGCAGTTCTGGGTCCTTGTGCACCTATGAACTTGCTCGATGCCCACCTAGCAAAGCTTTCTAGAATCCTCAGTGATTCTGTTTCTTTTGAACTCATGGCAGAGTTCCTTCCTTTGTGCACTCCTTGCACACACACGCTTAATGCCCACCTGGCAGAGCTTCTCAGAACTCCTCAGAGCTTCTGAATTCTATCTTCAAACTCTCAACAGAGTTCTTCCTTCAGCACCTCGTGCTTACACTCAATGCCCACCTTGCAGAGCTCTACAGAACTTACAACAAAGTTATGTCTGCAACTGTGTCCCAGCTACACAGCCTTGCCTCCAAGGTATTCAGCAACCTTGAGGTCTTCCTCTTGAGTTTTTGAATTCAGCCTATGTGCCTCATCATGTCTCTGTCTGACTCCTCAGAGTTCAGAAATGCATCCTCAGTGCACCGGCTCTCAGAACCCTCAGCGTTCTGTCACACCCTCCTGGCATGAAGCCTCAAAGACCCTTACCTGAAATCAAACAAACTCCTACAGAATGCATCCACATAACACATACATCTACAGTATACATTCACAGCATATGTATGGAACACACACGGACATGCATATAAGACAGAATGACATGCAGGAAAAACTGCTTCTGATTATATTAAAATGGAAAATGTCTGTATTTTACAAGGTGTTCCTCGAGCTCTCTCAGGTTCTCTCATACAACCATTCTAACTCTGACTCCTCTCTACTACTCAAAATGAGATCTAGAATTCTCTTTTACCTGAGGGGCTCATCGAGTGCTTCCCTCCAGGTCTACCTACCCTATTCAATTACAATCAATGGTTGTCTAGTCCAGCGCCTGGATCTAGATCTCAGCCGATCTAGCATTAAAGCCGATCCGATCTACAGCCTGCAAAAAGGAACGGCTTTCATGGCTCACCAGCCTAATACATTCAATTACATTCAATTCGAATTTGAAATGAGGTTGCGCCTCCCTTTCGGCACATGACTGCATGCACGCTGATGTGGTTGGCTGACTGGCTAGATGACATGGAGCGATGCTCCTGCATCACATTTTGCTCATCAAATGCAGGCATAAAATCATGCTTGATTCTATCTCTACACTTTTTTAATAATCAGATTGCACCATGGTCATACTGTCACATCAGTCATGCTTTTCACTGTAGATGAAATTCATTTAACACACCCAATGGACAATCAACACAATGATCAATTTAAACTCATGCTAAACTAGGAAGTATACAACCATTTGACAAAACACAATTTCATTTTTGTGATTATGTAGGTCCAAATTTGTTGTTGACTCTAAATATTTAAAAAGTTGGGTTTTTTATCCAACACAATGAGGCAACAAAGCATATTTGATGAAAATAATAGAAATGAAACAAGGCTAGGTTTAAAACTCCGTGACTATCTCTGAGTGTGCGACCCGAAATATCCATATCATACACAGTGGCAGCCACTCAAAACATGATGATGCAACATTTTCACTTTACACTTCTAAACACATAGTCACAGTATTAACTCCACCCATCATGCTTAGATATCTATTTAATATTGTATTGCTTCAAAATAAACAAACTACAATCAACAATGATGTGTAAAACGCATGCTCATCCTTAATGATGTAATCAAATAACCATAACATAGACAATAGATAGATTTTCTACAGTCATCCTGGTTGCCATAACCATTTGTCCCTCAAAAAAAAAAAAAATACTTACAGTGACCATTATTCGCGGTGTAGGAACACCACACATAAAAATGCATTACACGTGTGCATTAATAAAAAATTGTAACTAAGGCCACGTTTAGCATCGCAATAATTTTCAATGCAAAAGACAATGACTGTGTATCAACCCAAATATTCAATAACCAATTCAATGTTGTGATTATACTTGAATTGTTGCAACAACAAAGAGATGTTGTGACCCACTCAATCAAAGCAATACTGGGTTATCAAAACACTAGGAGGGTTACTATGTATTTGAGATGTCCAAATAACCGTGTAGGGTGTATCCATTATAACAACACAGGAAATGACTAGATACCAAAACCAACATGATTGTCACATAACCAATTGGGAGAGCCTATACTCAAATTTTTCGACAAAACATACCAATTAAACATAACCAACAACAAACCCGACGGTCTTCTCTATCAACCCTCATAATGGAGGGGTTACGGGTTTTCTCTATGGTCAACACAAGGAGGGAAGAGTTGACTCTTCTCTATGGTGAAAACCTCAGAGACCGATGGTGTAAACACAGAGAACACCACAATTTACTTCATGTCCAAGGTGACGAATCCGATGACAGGAGAGCTATGAGAAGAAGAGTAAGGATCTAATTCGGCCAGGAAATGATACTTAACACATGTAGAGTAGAACCAAAAAACTTAGTGCATGACCTTTAGTGGTGAAAAAAACCAATGCCCAAGTGAAAAAAATGCAATGACACAGAATGCTTCCAACCATCAAAACCCACAAAACCCAAAGATTTGATACAACGATATGAATGCATGAAGACAACCAGCCACCCAAGACCAAACAAATACCCTCCATTTAAACAAACATAGAAACATTATGGTTGCTAACACCCAAGATGATCGATAACACTATGAATTCAACATTAATGCAGAGAAAACCATCAACACTTCATTCCAAAAATCACAATTTTACACAGTTGCAATACTTAAGGAAAGCACAAACCAATACACCTGAGACAATATCCATTTCATAACCAGATAAGACTCATGAATGGCCAAAAAAGACATACCTATAATCAAACACCTTAAAATGTGAGTTGGTCGAGTTGTTCCTCTCTACGAAGAAATTAGAGCATAACCACAACAACAAGGTTGAACAATAGCCGACTAGGGTGGCAGCCAACGGAGGGAGTAGGGGTGACGTGCAGTAAATGCGCGTCACCTCCACACTCAAGTTCATCTAATTTCTTAGTACACATTAGCTATTAACTCAATAAATCATTCAATCTGAGCCATGCATTAGAAAAACAACCCTTAATTGCCAAGAGCACCACCCACATCACATATTACCATTTCAATTGTGCATGCCAACCTCAATAAATCGCATGGCTATCATATTTTAGCTTGGATTTACCATGATCCTTTTAATGCATATAGTGTATCATGTCAGTATAAAATAATTTCTTCCCTTTGCATTTTTGTTTGCATTGCTTAATCTCCTCTTAATTTTCCTTTATTGTTGTTACTAACATAAATTTGTTGCAGGTGTCAGAAGTAGTAGATCTAATAATAGACAACAATGGTGACCATGAATAACCTAGGTCGTTGTAACATAAAACCTTGACCTGGAGCAACAAAAGAAACATGTATGATATGCCTGATCTATCATTCAATAAAAATAAGATGTCATCATCCATGTAAGTAGTTTCGAACAATAGAATAACATCAAATAAGAACCAGACTTGATCTCCAATCTACAAGGTCTTCCTACCTAATAGTATTATTTAACATAATAATAATAGGCTTCAACAACACTTTGTGGGAAAAAAAATTGTTGCGATTTTAATCGTCAACAAATTGGTGACTCCCTAGGGAAATTTGTTTTCAACAGATTCAGGACTCATAACTCATGGTTCTGTAGACCAAGAACAACAATTTCAGAAGAGGTAACAAGAATGATTATGCAACAGGGAGAAGTGAGCGGATTTAATGGAAAAATGACCGGGAATTTGGGAATAACTTATGAAAAATGTTAAGTATGAGGGGGTTTATCCTTGTATGCATAACCATTCAACCATAATCAAATCTTATTTTAAGGGAATAAAAATTAATGGATCCTCTCTTTTATTTCTCAAATGGATGAAGAAATGGAAAGAAGAAGTGGGAGATAAGCAGTCTCTCTATAAGACAACAGTGAAAGTAGATAAAAAAATCGAGTTTGTCCTCAGGGGAAATATCATATTAGTAGTGTAAGCTTGATTGTTATTTACTAACAATATCTCACAGGAGTGTCACTGTGGCATAACTGATCCAACACCTTATTCTTGACTGAAACTAAAAAAGATGACAAAATGAAAAATCTAATAGAATAAAATTGCAAAAAATTAAAATAGTAAAAATAAAGTGACAGAAAAGTAAAAGCAGTAGGAAATGCTTAATACAGAAAACATAAATCAAATATTGTAAGAAGAAAAGAAAAATAGAAAAAACTGAAAACATAGCTAGACTACTAAAATACAGAGAATCCAGACAATGTCAAAGATTTTCTAGTTGGTTCCATGTAATTCTTTAAGTGAGAACCGTTAGTGTTGTAGGAAAAAAATCGCTCTTGTAAATCTTTTAAAATGTAAGAATTTGTACCTAAGACACAAGTGATCTTGAAAGGACCCAACCATAATTTCTGAAATTTTAATATCTTCCCTTGTCAGTGTGAGCCGAATCCCATAGCAAGAATTTTTCATTGACCTTAAACTTGACAGTCTTGACACTCTTTTTGAAATACTTCTTAATAGTTTGTTGTCTCCTTTTAATATTATCTAAAGAAAACATCCTTTGTTCTTCCAAAGCTAGTAGTGCATTTATCCTTTGTGAAACATTTGAAGAATTTAATTCTTCGATCTGTAGCATCAACCTTAAGGAAGAAAGTTCCATCTCGGTTGGCAAGAAGGCTTCTTGACCATAAACAAGATGAGAAGGAGTACAACTAGAGCTTACCTTGGCGATAGTTTGATCTTCCCAGAGGGCATAGGTGAGGAGAGTGTTCCACTGACAAGGCTTATCTTCGATGAGCCTTTTGATGATTCTTATCATATTTTTGTTGGTAGATACATCTTGCTCGTTTCCTTGGGGATAATAAATTGATGAGGTGAAATGTTTAACCCCCAACTTGGCTAGAAATTGAGTTAGTTTAGAAGAAATTAAAGCGGGGCCATTGTCTGTAATAATCTCTAATGGAAGACCAAATCTAGAAAAAATATTATTTTCAAGGAAAGAAATTACCTGATCTTCTGTGGAATGCTCAAGTGGGACAACTTCAACCCATTTTGTAAAATAGTATGTGGCTGTCAAAATAGAAACTTGTCCAGCTGAAGAGGGAGGATTAATAGGACCAATAAAATCCAATCCCCACTTTGAAAATGGAAAATTCCGTAGGACAAGTTGTAATGGCATGGCTAAAAGGCGTTCTTTCCCAAAAAAAATTTGGAACTTGTCACAAGACTTTGAAAAAACATAAGAGTCACGAAAGATTGAAGGCCAATAATATCCTTTTCTAATAATCTTGAAAGAAGTAGTTTTAGCAGAAAAATGATCTCCTACATGAATGATAGAATTTGATGAGCCATGATCTTCTTGCAACAATTTATGTGCATCTTCATTGTTTACACAACGAAACAACACACCATCAACATATATTTGAAATAACAAGTCTCCAATAATGACATATCTTGCAGATTCAATACAGAGTCTTCTCCTTTGATGAGTGTCTNCTTTGGTTTTGTAAATAATAAACCAAATTATTGTACCAAGGATTTTCGAACACAAGAAGGATATGATCATCAATGTAAAAGAGAGTTGAAAGGGAAGTATCGTCTTCATCAATTTCTTCACCATTCTCAGCATGCTGAGCCAAGTGAAGGGCTAGGTCATGTCCCTTGATAGTGGTAGAAGTCACGATATTCAAATCATGCTCCGCGATCTTGGCAAGCCAATGTGCAAGATTTCCTGAAAGATAAGTTTGTGAGAGAAAAAACTTGACAACAGGTAAAGGGACCTTTACCAATGTATGCTTACCTAAGATGTAGTGGAGAAACGTTTCAATGGCCTTAACAAGAGAGAAATCATGTTTCTCAATAAAAAAATATTTGAATTCATCATCAGACAAACTTTGACTCATGTAAGCCACTGGTTTTTTCATTTCCTTGGTCATCATTTTGCATGAGGACAACATAAACTTCCTCCTCAGTAGCATTAGTATATATCGTGAATTCCTTCTCAAAATATGGCTTCGCCAAAACCGGTGCAGAACTGATTTCTTTCTTAATCCCTTCAAAATCATTTTTGACATCATCTCTCCAAGAAAAAAAATGATCCTTCTTAAGTAGATTATGAATTTGTTTGACCATCACAACAAAATCTGGAACAAACCTACGGACAAAGTTAATAACCCCCATAAAAGCTTGGACTTATTTCTTAGAAGTGGGAGCAGGAAGATTAAGGATAGCAACAATCCTTTCAAGATCAATGCTTATTCCTGAATTGGAAACGATGTGTCCTGGGAGTTTTCCCTCAGTAACGCCAAAAATGGACTTGAAAGGATTTAGAGAAATGCGAAATTTCCCACATCGCATGAGAAATTTTATAAGATGACCAAAATGATCTGATCGGATTTTAGAATATATTGTTAAGTCATCAAGGTAGATCTGAATGATCTTACCAATAAAATCATCAAAAGCTAATTGCATAGCTCTTTGAAAGGTGGCACCTTCATTAGATAAACCAAAAAGAATGCGTTCATAATAAGAGGTACCCCAATGAGTAATAAAGGTGGTTTTATATTTATCTTCCCTTTTTACCTTGATTTGATTGTAACCGAAAAAACCGTCAAGTAAGGACATCATTTGTGACCCTGAAAATTGTTGCAAAATAATTTTCATGTTAGGGAGATGGAAGTGATCTTTTATTCTTGGTTTATTTGATGCAATCTGATTTGACCAGTTGTTTTCTGAACAGAAAATAGATTTGAAACCCATTCAAAATACTTTATCGGAAAGATGATTCCAACCTTCAATATTTTTTCCAACTCCTTTCGAATAGTTGCTTCTAGCGTAGGGTTAAAAGGTCTTTGTTTATGCCTAACTGGTTTTACACCTTCCGGAATGGGGATGGCATGTTGTATAAGACCAAGATCAAAACCACAAAGATCCTCATAAGACCAAGAAAAAACATCTTGAAATTCACCAAGCATCTTGGAAAACTTCACTCTCTCTTCCTCCGAACATTTGGCACCTATTTTAACATTCTTTGGAGTCTCGGGTTTCCCAATGTTCAAGGAGATGGTTTTGATCACCTTCCTTTTCGACTCCTCTTCTTTCTGTTTCTCCTTGTTGCCTACATCACTCGAAGAAAATGAACTCTCTAGAGGAGTCAAGACTTTAGGAATATTGTTATCTTCTATGGATATAATTTCATTAGGCTTAAAAGGTTAATTTTGGATAAAAGCACAAATTCTCTCATCATTAGGGAATACCTACCAAGATTCTATATTTTCGGGGAGATGTGGACGATACAAAGATTGGAAGGTACAATCAGGTCTGTGTGGCATAAGTTACCAAGTAGGGGAATCTACAAAAACAACTAACCAATCAGCCATTAAGTTTAGTTCCCTGTTTACATGAGTGATATTGAAAGATAATTGGTTTGAGATAAGTGTCCAAACAATTTGGGTGTATCGTTTCATCAACTTGTTTCTAGTGGAATAAATCTTACATACAAGGTTAACAACAAGCTCAGAATCCCCAAAAACTGAAATGTGACTACAACCAAGATTATAGGTGTTTTCAATTCCTAATAATAAATCTTCAAATTCAGTAACATTGTTTGTGCAAGCAAACTCCAACCTATAAGAAAAGTTATGGATTTTTCCTAGAGGAGAAATCAACACAATACCAGTTCCATTACCTTCATTAGAGCATGAACCATCAAAGTGCATGTGCCACACACCATCATCTAAATCAATTTGTTCCAAAGGAATATTATCCTCCTCAATGAAGATGAAGTACACTCTTAGGTCCTCTTTGATATAGTTTTAGTTTGTGGGACACTCTCTCTGTAAGGTGATATCCTTCCTTATCTAAGGACTATAATGTTTTTTTCATTCCGAGGAATGGATAAATGTCTTCCGTCGAGTGAGAGGTATCCACCTGTTAAGTCTTGCCAATGTCTTCCCAAGATAATTGAGTAATTGCTTACAGGCATATCAATTACCTGAATGTTGAGGGATGTTCTTATCTTAGGATGAGCGCACAAAACTAAAGTCATATATTTAATCTCACCTATGGTCTTTTGTTGTAGAATATTATAGGAGAGCATGCTTCTGGCATTTTTATTTGTACAAGACAAGCCTAGATCTTCCATAATAATCTTCATCATCACACTTGGGACTGAACCACCATCAATGAGGCAACAATGGGAAATCTTATCCATAATATTTACAAAAATATAAAAAGGGGGATTTTTTACAATGTGTCTAAAGTTATGTACACCTAATTTATTTACAAAAGAATCCTCTTCGTTTACCTCTTCAGAAAGATTGGCTACAATGGAATATTTTCCTTCCATAAATTGTTTCAGATGCATTTGTTGTTCAGGGACGACAACCATGTCTAGGAGGGTTTCATATTCTTTGATGTTGGCCAACTAGTTCAAGATATTTTATTTGGAGGATGGGAGAGGAGGGGTGATTCCTTGACTCTCGAGAACCTTAGAAACCTAGACAGTTACAACAAGCAAGGATGAGCTTGGGGTAGAAGAAGTGAGAGGAGAGTAAAATTTCCCCTTGGGAGCATAAGCTTTGTTTATAGTATTGATGACCATGACATCCTCTGGCTCTACAAAATCTAGGACAACGATAGTATCTTCTGGTATTTTACCAAATATTTTATCTTTGGCACTCTTCTTTACCTCACATGTGGCTTCCACATGTTGTTCCTCACAAAAGTTACACCAACTTTGAGGCAGGATAGCTTTAGGGTGAAAATTGTTTCCAACCAGATTTATAAAGGGGGGTGCAGAAGAGGATGAAGCTCTAGGGGTGAGAGGAGAGAAAATACCCTACCACTCAAACACTATCATACAATTTTTCATATCTTGTACTAGTTTTAAGAGAGAGGACATGTCTATCTGTCTAACTAATTCTCCCTAGGGAAGAACAATTCTTTCAAGTTTTTCTTCTAACTCTGATCAAGAATGCAGAGAGGAACCAAGATTATCAATGGATTTCTCCTCAAGCCTATGATGGTAGGGAGAAGGCAATGCATTGTAGTAATGCATGAAAGCGGCTTGGTTCTGAGGGAAGATAAGTTTGAGGATTTGGTTGTATAACTTGGTGAAATGAAAGTTGAAAGACTTGATGTTCTGATCATCCTTATAGGTGACGTTATTGTATTCCATAAAATTCTCGGTGGGGCTTTTGGATTTTCCATAAGTGGATCAGAACCAATATATTAACTCCTCCCAACTAGATAGGATCTTAGGTGGAAGGTCAAAGAAATCGGTTGTGGCCTTTCCTTCCAAGGAATTGACGAACAAGCACATGCAAGTGTCATTTTCATTGGTCCCTATGTTATGACAAGCATTAGAAAATTCCACTATGTGTTTGTTTGTACTGGCAGTGTTATTTCCTGAAAACCTAGGTAGGTGCTCTTTAAATTTTGGAAGTGGACGAGTAGTAGGTGCTAGGTTAAGAGGAGAGGAGACATGACACGGTGTGGTTGTGGAGTCTTCTTCGAACTGAAAAAGCCCATACCTTTTAATGACTTTGGTCGGGTTTGTTGTAGATTGTACAGGGATATGGTGGTTATATAAGTTACCAATCACCGAAGATGATGAATATTGAGAATATGGATCACTTCCAGTGCCACCAGAGCCACCAATAGATGCCATCCTGTGTATGATAGATGAAGGAAAGAAAGACGAACTAGATGAACAAATAAAGTTCTCCTTAGAGCACTTTGTTGGGCAGATAACACAATGTTTCTTCTTCCTATTTCAACAATAGGATTTATTTCAGGTGACAAGCCTCTTCTTATTGTATAAGCACGAGAGTATAAGGACATGAAATAAAGGCAAAAACTTTGAAGAAACAAAAAGGTTACTGTTGATTTCTAGGTTTTCTATGTCTAGCTTCCAATTTTTCTTGAGAGCTAATATCTTGTTCAATTGCTTCCCAATAAAGGTTAAGATCGGCATGGGTATTGGCATTGTCTAAAATGGTGTTAAACAGATTCAAAGCAATGTTGGTATGGTCTTGAAGATGGGGCTCAATATTAGGTTTCCTTGCAACATGCACAATCATTAAGAAATAAAACAATCAAGGATTAATAACTGAAAAAGAAATATGTATCAATTAAAATCGAGTATAAAAATTCACCAGAGAGATATAGAAGATCTCCCTAGTATGTTCACCAAATAAATGTTGAGGAAAAGATATGAAATGATCTTACTCAAGCATTTTCAGATTCTTCTTGGCTAAATAAAAATAGATGGGAATATCACCCTACTTTCATAGCCAACAAAAATAACATCCTAACTCACAAGTATTAATTACCAGTGCTTAGGCTAGTCTTTTATCAATAAAAAAGCTTGTTGGAAACTTACCTTTTATGTAATTTTCTGAATATAACAGTTGTTGAAATGAATGTAAAGGAATAAGTAAAGACACCAAGATGACAATCAAGATAGATGAGACATAAAGAAATACTTTATTTCATTCCAATTCACCAAAGAGTCATTTTATTTACAAAATATCGTACAAAAATCTTGGACAAAATTCAAACTTAGACATCACCGGTGGACCATACAAAAGGACCTCTGACATAAAACCAAAACAAATCTCTAAAAGATGGATCAGTTTTCCATAGATTGTTTCCCACTCAACTCTGCACAATAGCCTTTGTCATTCATGAAAACTAATTCACAAACAAACAAGTCTACACAGATTATCAAAGATAGATCAACACCTCTGAAAAACAAGTGTCTGGATGATGTGATTCAACCTTGAATATTGTTGTCTACAATAAGACCCTGCTATGATAAAAGAGAATTAGGTTTGTGATGAATATATGAATGAATGAAAACTGAACTATATCAACATAAAATCAAAGAGAAAACCTTAGTATGCTTATGCTTCTATCCTCCTCTTATTCCTCCCTTTCCTTTTGATTTTAAACAAATTAGATTTGGTTGAAGTAGTTGAACCAACTCACTAGTTAAGTTAATTAAAAGACTCAACCAACTTTAGTTATGGGGGAAATTAATAATCATAATAAGGGTTATAGTAGAATAATAACTAGTAGGTGGGACCCATGTGACTCCCATTAGTCTTTAACAATCATAACATTCTAGTCAATTAAGAAAAAACACACCTCCTTGTGACTCCCATCATCATATTAACATTGAAAATTTATATCAATAATGTTTGCAATTATTTCTGAAATATATTACCAACATATCCAAAAGCATGCCATACGAAAATCTGAAGTCAATTGTCATCAACAATAATAAAAAGAACTTCAAATCCATATTTCCTGATTTGTGAGGAAATCTTTCCCTTATTGATGCTATCATATTTTAGTCCTTGTGAACCTGCCTTAGGCTGTGTGGAATCCTTAAGACTCATCTTCCTGGTCATATGAGAGCAATCATCCTTCCAATGCAAGTAGGAGGACACAAATTTACCAGAGTTATCTGAAGATGTGGGAGGGGCAGTAGCGGCCTTGTATTTGATAGAGGCATACTATGCCTCATTTTTAATCCTTTTATTTGAATAGCTCATTCTTGTATGTGTGATCGATTAGTAAATAATATTTTAAATAACCATACATGATAAATCCTTACAAATATGAAATGGATTTGGCTCAACAATATATCAGACTCATGAAATCCAATCCATACAAATTGTTAATTGTCTATCAATGAGCAGGGGGTGAATAAAATGTTCAAGGATATGTGAGGGGTTTGTATTGAGAGAAACATGATATTATGAGGGGAAAAAATACGGTTATTGCTCAAAGACAAAAAAAATCAATTGTAAACCAAAAGAAACATCATTGTAATTCAACCAAGACATTGCTATTGCCAACTAACTCAACACAAAATCTTCTTGACTGTAATCAATTTTAGAACAGGGAGTGAAAAATGAATATGGAAAGGGGATGGGGTTGTAATTAGCGAAAAGAAAAAAAATGGTGGGGAGCGAGAGTGGTTACTCTTCATAAAATAAATTAAGTAATGCATATAATCATTCTGAAAAAGGAAATACACCAACCAAATGACTATTGTGATCCAATAAAAACTATTGTATATTAACGAGTTCATTGTTCATAACCAAATATTTACACAGTGCCACTCAATCAAAATAGTATGGATTCCACAACAATCTATAGGGGAGCTATGTTTTCTCCCACTTATCCATAAACAATTTCCAAAAAAATACACAGTCAATTAGTTTTATTTTTCTCATCAAATGTGGGAATAAAATCATGCTTGATTCTGTCTCTACACTTGTTTAACAATCAAAATGCACTGTGGCCATACTGTCATAGCACTCTTTCCTGTCATTGTGCATGACATTCATTTAACACACCCAATGGATAGTCAACACCATGATCCATTTCAATTCACACTAAACTGGGAAGTATACAACCATTCGACAAAACACAATTTCATTTCTATGACTGTGTAGGTCCAAATTTTTCGTTGACTCTAAATATTTATAAAGATGGGTTTTTCATATAACACAATGAGGCAGCAAATCATATTTGATACAAATAATCGAAATGAAGCAAGGCCAAGTTTAAAACTCTGGGACTATCTTTGTGTGCGCAACACGAATCATCCATGTAATACACAGTGGAGGCGACTCAAAACACCACGATGCAACATTTCCATTTTACACTTATAAACACACAGTCAAAATATTAACTCGACCCATCGTGATTAGATATCCATTTAATACATTATTGATTTAAAATAAACAAACCACAATCAACCATGTTGTGTAAAACACGTGCTCATCCCTAATGACACAATCAAATAACCATAACGCACACAAAAAATATATTTGGTACAGTCATCCCAGTTTCCATAACCATTTGGCCCTCAAAGAAAAAACTCATAGTTATAGTGAACATTATTCGTGGTGTAGGAACACCATGCATACAAATTAATTACACACGCACATTAATAAAAAATTGTAACCAATGTCGAGTTTAACATCCCAATAATTTTCAATGCAAAAGATAGTGACTGTATATCAACCAAAATCTTCAATAACTAATTCAATGTTGTGATTATACTTGAACTATTGCAACAATAAAGCGATGTTCTGACCCACTCAATCAAAACAATACTAGGTTATCAAAACACCAGAAGGGTTACTGTGTATTTGATCTGTCCAAATAGTCGTGCAGGGTGTATCCATTATAATAACACAGGCAATGACTAGATAACAAAACCAACAGAATTGTCACATAACCAATTGGGCGACCATGTACTCAAATTTGTCGACAAAACATACCAATTAACCATAACCGACCGCAAACCCGATAGGCCCGACGGTCTTCTCTATCAACCCTTAGACTGAAGGGGTTACAGGTTTGCTCTATGGCCAACACAAGGAGATAAGAGCTGCCTCTTCTCTATGGTGAAAACCTCCGAAATCGATGGTGTAAACGCAAAGAACAACACAATTTACTTCGTGGTTAGGGTGACGAATCTCTTGATAGGAGAGCTATGAGAAGAGGAGTTAGGCTCTAATTCAGCCAAGAAATGATACTTAACGCACACAAAGTAGAAAATAAAAACCCACTGCATGACCTTTAGTGGTGAAAACAACCAATGCCCAAGTGAACAAAATGCAATGACACAAAATGCTTCCAACCATCAAAACCCACAAAAGCCAAAGACTGGATACAATGATATGAATGCATGAAGAAAACCAGCCACCCAAGGCCAAACAAAGACCCTCCATTTAAACCAATACAGAACCCTTATGGTTGCTAACACCAAGGATGATTGATAACACTATAACTTCAACATTAATGGAGAGAAAACCATCAAGACTTCATTCCAAAAATCATAATTTTACACAATTTCAATACTTAAGGAAATCACAAACCAATACACCTAAGACAATATCCATTTCATAACCAGAGAACGCTCATGAATGGACAAAAAATATATACCTGTAATTAAACACCTTAAAATGTGAGTTGGTCGAGCGGTTCCTCTCTACGAAGAAATTGGAGCATAGCCACAACAACAAGGTTGAACAATAGCCGACTAGGGTGGCGGCCAACGAAGGGATTAGGGGTGATGTGCAGTAAATGAACGTCACCTCCACACTCAATTTCATTTAATTTCTTAGTACACACCAACTATTAACTCAACAAATCATCCAATTTGAGCCATGGATCGAAACAAAAACCCTTAATTTCCAAGAGCTCCACTCACATCACATATTACCATTTCAACTATGCATGCCAACCTCAATAAATTGCATGGCTATCATATGTTAGCTATGATTTAACACGATCCTTTTAATGCATATATTGTATCCTGTTAGTATAGAATAATTTCTTCCCTTTGCAGTTTTTTTTACATTGCTTAATCTCCTCTTAATTTTCCTTTATTGTTGTTACTAACATAAATTTGTTGCAGGTGTCATAAGTAATAGATCCAAGAATAGACAACAATGGGGACCATGAATAACCTAGGTCATTGTAACATAAAACCTTGAGCCTGGAGCAAGAAAAGAAACATGTATGATACGCCTGATCTATCATTCAATAAAAACAGGATCTCATCATCCATGTAAGCAGTGCCGAACAATAGCATAACATCAAATAATAACCAGAGTTTATAGCCAATCTACAAGGGGTTCCCACCTACTAGTATTATTTAGTATTATAATAATAGGCTTCAACAACACTTTGCAGGCAAAAACTTCATTGCAATTTTAATCGTCAACAAGAGTGTAAGAGGGGGAGATGGGAATAAAAAGAGAGTAAGGGATAGGGAGATAGAGAGGGGGGGTATATATAGAGAGAGAGTGAGATTGAGAGGAAGGGGAGGAAAATAGGGAAGGGGGTTAGATAGAATAAAACAAAGCAAGGTGATGAGAGTGGGGGAGAGAGAGGGAGGGGGATACATGGAGTGAGAGAGCGAGGGATAAATTAAATAGTTAAAGAAAGAAGGGGGTAGATATCGATTGTTTGAGAGTGTGACAAGGTGGGAGAGGAAGACCAAGAGCGAGGGTAGAGAGAGAGAGGTGGGAGTGATACTAACAACAAGGAGAGAGAGAAATAGGTGGTAGATATAAGAGAGAAAGAGAGGATAGATAGTGGGAGGGAGGGACAAAGGGGAATTGGGAGGGGGAGAGAGACAAAGAGAGAGGGAAAGAGATAGAGGGAGGAGGGAGAGAAATAGAGAGAGAGAGAGAGGGAGAGAGTTGAAGAGGGGGGATATAGAGAGGGATTCGAAGATTGATTGTGAATAAAGAATATTAAATCCACTAAAATATTATTCTTATAATAAAATAAAAGAGAAAATTGAATGTACCATAATCATCATTAAACCGTGTGAAATCGTTACTAAATCATAGGTGAACATTCATATCTAAAAAATATAATTATTAAACAAGAGGTATAGGCATACTACACTTAATTCTTGGGTGTGTATGGGGTTAAGGGTATATTATATGTTCTGCGTAGGATTAGATGGATCTAGGGGGTCTAGGTCATGGTCTAGGTCATGATCATGTTCATATAAGTACTTCATTAAAAGAAGAAGAAAAACTTAACACTCACCTTATAGGAAACACTACATTTCTGTATTGCGCATATCATTCATTCATTATGAGACTTGTCTCACCTTTAGATGGATATAAAGAGAGGGCGTTATAACTAGGGGAAAAGAGAAGGAGGCACGCAGGGAGGGAGAGAGAAAGAGGGACAAAGAGAGATTGAGAGTGAGACTAACAACAAGGAGAGAGAGAAAGAGGTTGTATATGTAGGAGAGATAGTGGGAGGGAGGAGGAGAGAGAGAGGGATAAGGGGGAGTAAAGAGGTAGGGAGGGACAAAGGGGAAGAAGGAGGGGGAGAGAGACAAAGTGTCAGGAGGAGGGAAATAAGGGGGGGAGAGGGAGGGGAAGAGGGAGAAAGGTGTTGGAAAATGTTTAACAGGTAGCATATGCTTGTCATTGATGGAAAGTACAACAATGAAGATGGAATGAGTATAGGAAGAATGTAACAGACGACCATCAGAAGTATTTTAGGAAGACGCTGCAGAGAAATCTCGATAAGTTCAGAAGAGATAGTGTAGAGGATTGTTGGCAGGTTATTAGGCAAAGTAAGCTTGTCATTGATGGCAGGATCAGAGTGTGCTTCGATGGAAAAATAGGAACAACGTAAGCTCAGGAGGAATTAGCGAAGAGTCGAATGCATTGCGTAGGTGTGCACCGGGGATGAGATTAACTCATGGCTAAAGCTCATGGGAGATAGCGTACTTAGGATCACAGGCGGATCAAAGGTCGCGGCCTTTGACACTTAGAAATTCTTCCAATTAAGAAGGATGTGTAAAGCTTGGAGGAGAAGCGTCGGTGATTGTTGGATCCCATCCCGAATTCCCAATGACCGTCAGATCTCAAGGTAGACAAGAGGAGCGCGCAGATATGGAGGATAGATCTCGGGCATTAGATCCGAGCACAGGGTCCGACCACCGTTTGATCGAGGAGAACCTGCACGTTCTTTAAAGTGCAGGGAGTAGAGGGCTCACAAAATCCCAAAATAAGGAGGACCATCCATCTTCAGGCAGGACACGTGGGGATAGATCGTCAGTTCGTTGACTAGAGAGTCAAAGGAACGATGTTCCCTAACCTCTCGAAATCACGATATCTGAAATCACGATTTAATCTCAGTCGTCATATTAAGGTTGAATATGGATTGTTGATTCCAGTCCATATCGGAGTTTCGAGGATCGAGAGTTGGAGATATCAAGTAATATCATCCACAGGAATCCCAATTTCACGATGTAAAAAATCGTGACTTAATCACAACCATTGAATCAAGATCAGATTTGGACCGTTGATTCAAGTCCATGTCGGGGTTTCGAGGATTGAGTGTTGGAGATGTCAAAGAATATTAACCACAGGAATCCCAATATCGCGATATGCAAAATCGTTACTTAATCGCAACCGTCAGATCAAGATGTGATCTGGACCATTGATCCGACTCCATTTTGGAGTTTCGTGGATCGGGAATTTGAAGTGACAAGAACACTGAACAATAAGAATGTCGAAATCGCGATATGCAAAATCACGAAATTATCTGAGCCGTCAGATCAAGTGTTGATCGGGACCGTTGATCCCACGCTATTTCGGGGTTTCGGGGATCGCAACTTGGAGAGTCGAGATGCCTCATCTCCAGACTCACGAAATGCGAAATCGCGAAAGCGCCTTATGCATAAGGTTGTGGTCATAGCCCTTGGTCATGATAAGGGAAGGAGTCAGTCCAGATAAGCTCCATTTCGGGGTTTCAGAGATCGCGACTTGGAGAGTCGAGATGCCTCATCTCCAGATTCACGAAACGCGAATTCGCGAAAAGCACTTTAAGCATAAGCAATTGGTCATGGCCATGGTCATATAGAGGAAGGAGCTAGTGTAGAAAATCTCTGTACCGAAGCTTCGGAGATCGCGGCATGAAGTGTAAAGACAATTGGGCATAGGAATGTCGAAATGCCGAAACCCGATTTAAAGGAAAGATTAATTAAGTTCATCCAATGGCGCAGATAAACCTGAAGGATATCGGAGGGCTACTGATGCACGACACAGTGAAACTGCCAGAAACCATTGATGGCGTCTGCTAGAGAATTCAAAGAGACCTCTGTGTGATCGCCAGAGGAGATGAAGAGTCTCCAAGCTTCGTCCAAGTGAAGGAAGACTATTATTAGAAGGGATTGACAGATGGATGAGCGTTGAAGCCTGTAACTGAAACAGAGAAGGTGAGCTCGACTGTCATAGAGAAGACGAAGAGTCTCAACTGCTAGAGAGGCTGGTAAATCTCAGCATAAAATCCAGTGATGCTGAATGCATGGAAAAACCGCTAGAGAAGCTGAAGAGTTACCATGATGATCAGGCAGAGCACTCGAGAGGTGGAGGATATCGGCATGGTGTGAGTATGCAGAGGTATTGCGCACATTGCATGCACAAGGTGCACATAAGCTATAAGTACACAGTACAGAGAAGAGATAAGGTTGTTGTTGTTGTTCAAGTTGTTGTGGTTGTTGTTGTTGAAGGTGATTCATGTGTGAAGAAGGAGGAGAGTGCAGTAGCTGAATTGAACAGAAGAGGAACTGTGTAGTGAATGGACATGGCGCACAGAGCATAAAAAGTAGAAGAACAGGCAGTGCAAGTCATGTGTGCAGGAAGGCAGTTTGGCAGACAGAGCAACGAAATGCAGAAAAATAGTGATGAGTCTGGTAAGCCATTGTTGAACATTATATCAATGTAATAAGTTTCAGTAGCAAAGATTTTTAGTAGTCAGGGTGGTTGGGAGGTTCTAGGGAGGACTGGTGTCCTCAAAGGTTCAAGTGGGTGCTTGAACATAGGGAGTTGGTGCTTCCTTCTAGTTGGTGATAGAGAAACCAGGGAGTTGGTGCTTCCTTCTAGTTGGTGCTAGAGAAACCAGGGAGTTGATGCTTCCTTCTAGTGGGTGCTAGAGAAAACAAAGAGTTGGTCCTCTCAGCAAGTAGCATCTTGCAAAACTGAGGTTGTAGCCTCATTATGATTTGGTGCTTATATGTATGATAATGTAAAGAATGTAACTATTATTTATCATATAAAGAAAAAGAGGTTTTTACCCTGTATGGGTTTCCTCGGGAAATATCTGTCTCTGTGTTTCTCATTTATGTGAATGATGCTGAAAGTGCCATTGTTTATTTCCCTGCATTATTGTGATCATCATTCAGTTTTTCTGCAAAGAGTTTAAAAGAAGCATAATTGTTTAAGCACGGTAACAACTAATTCACCCCCCCCCCTCTCAGTTGTCCAACAATTGGCATCAGAGTTGGCCCATTTTATCTAAGGGTAGATCCTAGAGCTTAAACATGACAAGCCATGAAGGGACTTCAGTCACTAGGCCTCCTCTATTTGATGGAACAAATTTTTCCTTCTGGAAGGTTAGAATGAGAACATACCTAATGGCCTTAGGAGATGATGTCTGGGATGTAGTAGAGACTGGATACATAAAGCCTGTTGTGCTAGCTTCCAAGGATGATAAGTTAGAATTTATCTTTAATGCTAAGGGAATGAATGCTATCTTGAATGGACTTGCAGAACCCGAGTTTGTGAAGGTGATGCATCTTCAAACTGCTAAAGAAATGTGGGACAAACTCATTAACAGTTATGAAGGTAATGAGAAGGTGAAAGATGCCAAGCTTCAAACCTATAGAGTAAAGTTTGAAAAGCTACAAATGAAAGAAGATGAAACCATTGGGAAGCATTTTCTGAGAATTGAAGAACTAGTAAATGCAATGAAAGCACTTGGTGAAGAAATTGAGGAACCCTCTTTAGTTCAGACAATTTTGAGATCTCTACCAGATAGGTTCAACTCGAAGGTCTCTGCTATAGAAGAACTTAATGATATAAATACTTTGTCCTTTGATCAACTTATAGGAACGTTGACTTCATATGAGATGAGGATAGTTACAGATAAACCCACCTCTAGAGAAGCATCATTTAAAGAAGATAAGAATGAAGATTCTGAGCCTGATGAAATTGAAGCAAAATTCGTGAGAAGACTAAAGAAAGGATCAGGCAAGT
>ML783555.1:780943-813483 GCA_009831015.1 Picea engelmannii | reverse complement strand
ATTTCCAAGAAATAAATATCTGCCACAACAAAGAATGATACGGCAAAGTAACAAACCATCACAGATTGCAAATTGCCAAATTAAGTCTAGAGACATGCAACTGAGGAGGTCAAGGATTAATAAACAGTCAATGAGTAGACAACACTGCAACAACAACTTTGACCTATTGAACAATAAGATTGAATGCTATAACTGTCACAACTTTGGCCACAAAGCGGCAAACTGGCATCTGAAGAATTACAAAGAAGACCCAAGGATAAAGTTCTTAGATAGAAAGGCCAACACATGGAAAAGGAAAGATAGTGAAAAATGTGATCTAGCACTTTCAATTCAAAAACAAAAGGCCTCCGGGAATATAGAAAGTGGATGTTGCAAGAACATGACTGGAGACATGGATAAGCTTCTATGCATAAGTAAAAGAAAAACAGAAAATGTGATCCTTGAAAATGATGAACCAGGTAAAATCAAGGATAGAGGGATGGTGAGTTTGAGTAATGACAAAGGAGATGCCCAGTACGTTCTNCTTGTGGATGGTCTGAAACATAATTCGCTCAGTTCAAGTCAAAAGTGTGACAGAGGCAGTGAAGAGGTGCTCACATCCAAAGAGTGTAAGGTAAATGTAAACTCAGGACAAATGGTGAATAAAAGTATAAGGACAAACAATAATGTTGATGTTGAATCCTCCCCTGCAAGTAAAGAAGAAGATTTAGATACAAGAAAAGAATGCTCAGTTAGCATTTATCCCACAGAAGAAGTAGGAGAAGAACCATGTCATAAGCTGAAGTCTTGAAGGTTGAGAAGGAAAACACCCAAAGCAAGTTCTTAAACAGCTCTATGACCCTGGATAAGATCATGGATAGTCAGAGATCACCAAATGACAAATCTGGTATTTGATATAACAAGGAAGAAATCAATACTCCTAAGAAACCTGATACAGGTCCTCTGTCTGTGAAAAAGAAAAGCAAGTATGAGAGTGGTTGTAGCATCTTTTTCTTGTGATTGAATATGGTCATAAAATCCTTGGATGGTAAGCATCATGAAAGAAAAATGAAAATTACAGTGATATAGATCGATGAGAATCAATGGGGAGATCCAAGGGTTGTTTGAAAAGTACGAGCTACAATTACGCAGTATGTCAATAGGACAACAGCTCTTCAACAACAGCATTATGTTTTACAAAATGATTTACATGACATCCTGTAGAGATAACAAGAGGAAATACCTTGTCAGGGAAAGCTAACCTTTTAGAAACAAAGGAGGAAATTAGTCAGAAGTAGAGAGATAACAGTGACAGGGGGAGTCATCCACTCATGAAAAGAAAAGGTTGATGAAGGAGTTCTAGTAAGAGAGGTGAGGAATTTTGAGTTTTCCACAGAGGATACAGTGGAAGATGAAGATGAACAGGTCCAAGAATAAAAAAGAGAAGACTCTGGTTTAGATACAAATATTCTGCAGGCCTCAAATGAGAGAGTCCATCCCATCAGGGGGAGTTTGCATTGGTTTAATATCTGATACCTCCTAAAAATACTACAACAACTCATGGGGAACATGTTCTCTTTGACATTGATGTCAAAGGGGGAGAAAAGAATTTGGGTGCCTTTGTTGCCATCAATGCCAAAGGGGGAGATTATTGGCAAATGTTTAACAGGTAGCGTATGCTTGTCATTGATGGCAAGTACAACAGTGAATATGGCATGAGTATAGGAAGAATGTAACAGACAGGCATCAGAAGTATTTTAGGAAGACGCTGCAGAGAAAGCTCGATAAGTTCAGAAGAGATAGTGCAGAGGATTGTTGGCAGGTTATTAGGCAAAGTAAGCTTGTCATTTATGGCAGACTCAGAGTGTTCTTCGATGGAAAAATAGGAACAACGTAAGCTTAGGAGGAATTAACGTAGAGTCGAATGCAGTGCGTAGGTGTGCACCAGGGATGAGGTTAACTCATGGCTAAAGCTCACGGGAGATAGCGTACTTAGGATCACAGGCGGATCAAAGGTGGAGGCCTTTGACACTTAGAAATTATTCCAATTAAGAAGGATGTGTAAAGCTTGGAGGAGAAGCGTCAGTGATCGTTGGATCCCATCCCGAATTCCCGATGACCGTCAGATCTCAATGTAGACAAGAGGAGCACACAAATATGGAGGATAGATTTCGGGCGTTAGATCTGAGAGAAGGGTCCAACCACCGTTGGATCGAGGAGAACCTGCACGTTCTTTAAAGTGCAAGGAGTAGAGGGCTCACAAAATCTCGAAAGAAGGAGGACCATCCATCTTCAGGCAGGATACGTGGGGATATATCGTCAGTTCGTTGACTAGAGAGTCAAAGGAACGATGTTTCGTAACCTCTCGAAATCGCGATATCTGAAATCGCAATTTAATCTCAGTCGTCAGATTAAGGTTGAATATGGACTATTGATTCCAGTCCATGTCGGAGTTTCGGGGATCGAGAGTTGGAGATATTAAGTAATATCATCCACAGGAATCCCAATTTCACGATGTGCAAAATCGCGACTTAATTGCAGCCGTTGAATCAAGATCATATCTGGACCATTGATTCAAGTCCATGTCGGGGTTTCGAGGATTGAGTGTTGGAGATGTCAAAGAATATTAACCACAGGAATCTCGATATCGCGATATGCAAAATCATGACTTAATCGCAACCGTCAGATCAAGATGTGATATGGACCATTGATCTGACTCCATTTTGGAGTTTCGTGGATCGGTAATTTGAAGTGACAAGAACACTGAACAAAAGGAATGTCAAAATCACGATATGCGAAATCACGACATTATCTGATCCGTCAGATAAAGTGTTGATCAGGACTGTTGATCCCACACTACTTCAGGGTTTTGGGGATCGTGACTTGGAGAGTCGAGATGCCTCATCTCCAGACTCACGAAATTAGAAATCGTGAAAGCGCCTTATGCATAAGGTTGTGGTCATAGCCCTTGGTCACGAGAAGGGAAGGAGTCAGTCCAGATAAGTTCCATTTCAGGGTTTCAGATATCGCCACTTGGAGAGTCGAGATGTCTCATCTCCAGATTCACGAAACGGGAATTCGCGAAAAGCACTTTAAGCATAAGCTCTTGGTCATGGCCATGATCATATAGAGGAAGGAGATAGCGTAGAAAATCCCTGTATCGAAGCTTCAGAGATCATGACATGAAGTGTCAAGACACTTGGGCATAGGAATGCCAAAATGCTGAAACCCGATTTAAAGGCAAGATTAATTAGTTCATCCAACGACGCAGATAAACCCGAAGGAGATCGGAGGGCTATTGATGCACGACATAGTGAAACTTCCAGAAACCATTGCTGGCGTCTGCTAGAGAATTAGAAGAGACCTCTGTGTGATCGCAAGAGGAGATGAAGAGTTTCCAAGATTCATCCAAGTGAAGGAAGACTATTCTTAGAAGGGATTGACAGATGGATGAGCGTTGAAGCCTGTAACTAAAACAGAGAAGGTGAGCTCGACTGTCACAGAGAAGACGAAGAGTCTCAATTGCCAGAGAGGATGAGGAATCTCAGCATAACATCCAGTGATGTTGAATGCGTGGGAAAACTGCCAGAGAAGCTGAAGAGTTACCATGATGATCAGGCAGAGCACTTGAGAGGTGGAGGATATCGGCACAGTGTGAGTATGCAGAGGTATTGCGCACATTGCATGCACAAGGTGCACATAAGCTATAAGTACACGGTACAGAGAAGAGATGAGGTTGTTGCTGCTATTCAAGTTGTTGTGGTTGTTGTTGTTGAAGGTGATTCATGTGTGAAGAAGGAGGAGAGTGCAGCAGTTGAATTGAACAGAAGAGGAATTGTGCAGTGAATGGACATGGCGCACAAAGCATAAAAAATAGAAGAACATACAGTGCAAGTCATGTGTGCAGGAAGGCAGTGAGGCAGAGAGAGCAACGAAATGCAGTAGAACAGTGATGAGTCTGGTAAGCCATTGTTGAACATTATATCACTGTAATAAGTTTCAATAGAAAAGATTTATATTATTCAGAGTGGTTGGGAGGTGCTAGGGAGGACTGGTGTCTTGAAAGGTTCAAGCAGGTGCTTGAACACAGGGAGTTGGTGCTTCCTTCTAGTTGGTGCTAGAGAAACTAGGGAGTTGGTGCTTCCTTCTAGTTGGTGCTAGAGAAACCAGGGAGTTGGTGCTTCCTTCTAGTGGGTACTAGAGAAAACCGAGAGTTGGTGCTCTCAGAAAGTAGCAACTTGCAAAACTGAGGTTGTAGCCTCATTATGAGTTGGTGCTCATATGTATGATAATGTAAAGAATGTAACTATTACTTATCATATAAAGAAAAATAGGTTTTTACCCTATATGGGTTTCCTCGAGAAATATTTGTCTGTGTGTTTCTCATATATGTGAATGATGTTGAAGGTGCTATTGTTTATTTCCTTGCATTATTGTGATTATCATTCAGTGTTTCTGCAAAGAGTTTAAAAGAAGCATAATTGTTTAAGCACGGTAACAATTGATTCACCCCCCCCCCCTCTCAGTTGTCCAACAAGAGGGAGTGAGGGAAATATATGGATGGGAAGAGAGAGAGGGAGAGATTCGAAGAGGGGGGATATATAGAGGGAGTGGATGTGAGAGTGTGAGACATGGTGATGAAAAGTCTAGGTCTAGGTCTAGGTCATGGTCTAATTCTGGGTCTAGGTTTAGGTCTAGGTCTTGACATGCCATTCTAGGTCTAGGTCAATGTAATTTCTTTCCTTACCATGCATTTCCTTGCAATGTACCAGTATTTCTAGTGTGCAAGAGTATGGGAGGGAGAGAGAGGAAGACAAAGAGGGGAGGTAGAGAGTGAGTGTGTTAAAATGTGGGAGGGAGAGAGAGGAAGACATAGAGGGGGGATATAAATTGTGTGTGTGAGAGTGTGTGTGAGAGAGAGAAAGGGACAAAGAGGGGAGGTATAGAGTGAGTTCCTTAGAGTGTGTGAGGGAGAGAGAGGGAGACATAGAGGGGGGATAAAAATTGTGTGTGAGAGAGTGTGGGAGGGAGAGAGAGAGGTAGGAAAAGATGGGAGGTAGAGAGTGAGTGCGTTATAGTTTTGGAGGGAGAGAGAGGAAGACATAGAGGGGGGATAGAAAGTGTGTTTGCGAGAGTGTGGGAGGGAGAGAGAGGAAGACAAAAAGGGGAGGTAGAGAGTTGGTGTGTTAGAGTGTGGGAGGAAGAGAGAGGTAGACAAAGAGAGGAGGTAGAGATTGAGTGTTTTAGAGTGTGGTAGAGGGAGAGAGAAAGACAAAGAGGAGGGGTAGAGACAAAGTGTGAGAGGGAGGGAGAGGGAGACAAAGAGGAGGGGTAGAGAGAGGGATAGTGAGAGGAAGGGAAGAAAAGAGGGAGACATAGAAGGGGGTTAGAGAGAGAGAAAAAGGAAGGGGGGGATAAAGAGGGAGACATAGAGGGGGAATAAAGAGAAAGAGGGGTAGAGAGAGTGAGACTGATACTCACAACGAGACGAGAGAGAAAGGGTGGGAGAGTGATGGAAGAGAGAGGGGAGGGAGGGATAAAGGCAGAGAGAGAGAGAGAGAGAGAGAGAGAGAGAAAGAGAGGAAGAGGGGAGGATATAGGGGGAGTGGGTGTGAGATTCTGAGACATGTCAAGGTAAGGTCTAGGTCTACATCTTTTCACGTCTTTTGATGTCTAGGTATTGCCATGTTTAGGTCTTAGCATGTATAGGAGTGTGAGGAAGAAAGAGGGGGACAGATAGGGGGGGTAGAGAGGGAGAGTGAGAGGGAGATATAAAGGGGGGTAGATGTAGGAGAGAGAGGTGGGGGGGGAGAGCGGACGAGGGATGAAAGAATGACTTATAATAGCGTGTGCGCATTCCCAGAGCGTGTGTGTGTTCCTCCTAGAGTGTGTGTGTGAGATCCTAAGAACGCACACGTGTTCTTTTGATTTCAATTTTTTTGGGGCGAGATTGAGAAGATGTATGTTTACTTGGTTGGTTTGGACTTAGGTTCAAGATGACAAACCTAGTGGTTCATTTTGCAAATTGATAAAAACCTCTATTTTTGTGAATACCCCTCTATATCTATGTCTTTGACCTTATTTTTCTACAAGATAAACAATTTAGTTGTTGAAGAAACTATAGATTGGGATATGCACATTTCAAAAAAAAATATTTTTTTTTAAATTAAAATTGTTTGCTATTTTTAATCTATTTTTTTCACATATATCAAAATCCTAGAATACATGCCTTAACCAATCTAAAAAAAATATTGTTTTGATCATTTTAAGACCATATCTTGACTTTGATAATTTAAAAAATATATATATAATTAATATTAAAAATTTCCAAAAAATACAAGGCACAAGAAAAACCGGTTCTTTACAAGTATACAAGTTTTTGTAATGAAATTTCATCGTAACAAAAACTTATACTTTATATTTGTTAAAAAAAATAAGATACCATTGCTAGAAAAAATCAAATTTGACATAGTTATTCACAATGTCTATGAATAAAAGTTGTATATTCCAAAAGCTAATTTAATTTCCTACTTTTCATTTGTTTATCTCATATTCAAATTCATTGTAAAAGTACTTTGAATAATCCCTCCAAGTTAACGAATTGAATAATACCATCAATAACTTACAATCACTCATATCCAATCAAATATACGGAAATTGTGTTTTAAATAATTCGAACTTTGATTAAACTATTTGGTGGCGGTAATTTTTTATACCACTTGTGGTTTTCTTATTTCACTTAATTTTTATAATTTTTCAGATCTTTGGGCTGATCTGATACGTTTCTTTTAATTATATAATAAGAAATCGTTTGGGAGCTGTTAGATCCACGCTGAATTTGGTGGCGGGAATTTGTTGTACCACTTGTGCTTTTCATATTTCACTTCAATTTTTATAATTCCTCAGATCTTTGGGCTGATCTGATACGCTTCTCTTTAATTATATAATAAGAAATCGTTTGGGAGCTGTTGGATCCACGCTGAATTTGTTGGCTAACATCCCAAGTCGCGTCCTGACAGCACGTATTCATAGCAATTACCTGACCGTTGACCTCTTTGTGGTTTGTCCGTTCCTTGCAGAGACGATACGTCGTTCTGTGCCGACGGATACATTTCCATTTTAGGTATGATAAGTTTGCATTTTAATCATGCAATAAGAAAACATGTGGGAGTTGTTAGATCCACAGTGAATTCCTCTGGTAACTTCCCGATAGTCGCGCCCTGGCAGCACCTAATCATCGTTGAGTTGTTAGATCCACGGTAAATTCTTTGTCTGGATTCCCCATAGTCGCGTACTGGCAGCACCTAATCATCGCAATTACCTCACCGTTGACCTCACGCGGAAATCCTTTCTGGTTGTCCGTTACTTAAACGCACGATACGTCGTTCTCTGCCGACTGATACGTTTGGGAGTTGTTAGATCCACATTGAATTTCTTGTTTAACTTCACGAAAGTCCAAGAAAGTCCCGTCCTGCAAGCAGCAATTCATGGCATTTACCTCCATTGATCGCAATTACCTGACCGCTGACCTCATGTGGAACTGTTCTTTGTGGTTGTCTGTTTCTTACTGTTCTCTGCCAAGGGAGAGAGAGGAAGGGATCCTGGTCGGTATCGGGATCGGGATGAACCTTACAGTTCTCTACAGAGGGAGAGAGTCAGGAATCCCGATCAGGCTTGAAATAATTTCAAATTTATCCAGCCTGTCAAGATAAAAACTGATAATGGTTAAATTATTTTAATGTTTGTCACTTCATATTTTATTCAAAATCATAAATGTCAAAATATTTTGTATATTGTGTAAATTTCATTGTATGCTGATCAGATCTAATCTCAAAGCTCTAGTAATGACCATTATAAGACTTGAAAATCACACTCACATAGCAAAGTTGGACGCTGAAGCTAAGAAAAACCACGAAATATACTTATAAGCCTCTATAGCGTTAGTCTCTACAACAGATTGACAGGAAATTTACACAATTAAATGTCAATTTGAGATACGTCTTATGGGAGGTCAAATTCCAGGCCTGATCCTGATGAAATAAGATTCATATAATTAAATGTTCCTATAATATGTCCCATTGCAGATTTAAATGCTTAGTATGTTTTTCAATAAATTAAATTGAAAAATAAGTTTACTGTTCTGTCCTTAGTGGGTCTAATAGTTAGGAACATGTGTTTCTTCTTAATAAATCACACGTTCAAATCCAGAAAGCTAGAATATGTATATTTCAGTAGTAGTAACCTTAAAAATAGATTATTATTATTATTATACTCCTGGAGGCACGGGGTAGTAAATAGCAATGAGTTAGCATTGACTTTCATATTAGTTTTATGTTGACTTAAAAAATGTGTATAAATTTTAATGTTGAACATTACAAATAAAAAAAATTATTTTTCAATATAACAAAATTAGTATTTGTATGACCTCTAATTGGTCAATAAATTGATAGTGTTATTGCAACCTTCACCTCATTAGAGGTTTGAAATAATTTTGACATGACTATATATGAGTGTCACTTTTTTATAACGTACAATTCTATTGATAAAATAATTTTATAACAAATATAAAATAAAAACCATACATATGTTCATATTGAATTAGCCCCCTTTCACAACTCCCAAAACATATTGAATGGAGACATTTTATCTATCAATTTTATATAAAAGTCACATGAAATGAATCCAATGACCTATGAAATAAGACTCTTTTTATTATTTTCTTTTCTTATTTTTCCAAATATGTGGTCATGAAACCATTTTTAATTCTTTTGGTAAGTCACCATTGACCTATGAAATAAGATTCTCTTTTTTATTTTCTTTTCTTATTTTTCCAAATGTGTAGTTATAAAACCATTTTTAATTCTTTTGGTAAGTTAATTGATAGCTAAAACCCAATGGATCTGGTGGCACTTGTTCGGGCACGGCATTGGTGGGACAGACTCCCATTCATTTTTTTGACAGACTTGATTTGGCATATGGTTAAACTTACTATCACAATCTCTACTAACGCAAAACCTCCACTATAAATTTAGATTTTTTGAAATGATATGGCAACATGTTGCACTTGTTATTATCATCATAGTATTCAAATAATTTAATATTATACCCTGAATATGATCATTTTCAAATAATTCAAGCTTCTCGAGAAATCTTCGATTCTCTGTTTCTTCCACCAAGAGCTATTATGTGAACCATTATGTAGGTGAATAAATTTGAAAAATAAATACCTCGACTATTCTACGTTGAATATTCCCGTATTCAAATAATTCTGCAAAAAATGAATGAGTTCAAGCCTTTGGAGGCACCTCCGGATCTTTGTTTCTTCCAACGAGAACCATTATCTGCGTGAATAAATTAAACATAAAATACACCAAATATGATGGTATTCAAATAAGTCTGCAAACAACGAATGTGTTCAAGCCTTTGGAGGAATGTTTAGATCTTTGTTTCTGCCAAACCGTTAAGTGGGTGAATAAATTAAACAAATATTGTTAAATATATTGTACCCTCAACAGTTTGACTGTACACTGCTAGCTGTACTGGACAGTTGTACTTTCTATTCTTGTCTTTGTTGAGTCTATTTAGCTCAACCTTCTTGCATTGTAATCGGATGCTGTAAGTTCTGTACTTCTTCTGTACTTCTTCATACATTTCAATATACTGTTCTATTCTTTCTCTTTGCACTTCTCTTTTGCTTCACAATTTATCATGGTATCAGAGCTTCAACAGTAAGCCTCTTCACACAGTTTGGAGAGCCACACGATCCTCACAGAGCAGAGCTTACACGCATCTTGAGAGCACGCGACACAGACTTTTCACAAGGTTTGGAAAGATGTCTGTAATACTCTCTAAAGATTGTCATAAGAAACTCACACGAGGTTGCAGAGTGTACTACGCTAGAAAGAACGAGGAAGCAGAGACCGAGAGAGAAGAAACCCTAAAGATTCTTGTAATCTTTTCAAGAATCGTCAAAGATTAACGAAGAAAAGCCGGAGGAGGTGAGAAATTTTAAAGAACTCAAAAATTTAGCTCACATCTGTTAAAGATTGAAGCAGTAAACAAAGAATTCGTGAAATTCTTTCAATCTTTGAAAGATTCACAAATATTTTTTCTTCCGCAGGAGAAAATTCCGTCAAATTCGGCAAAGATCGCGTCAAACACGCAAGGAACAACCATTACGGCCATAAGATTCGTCCTGTGAACAGATCCAAGGCGGGAAACCAATTCAGAAGGGATGCAGAGAGCGCGGAAAAGACGAAGGCATTTCAACCGTCAGATCTTGCGCAAAGGCCCGACAGTCGTTAAATCAACGAGAAGGTGCATGACGGTTAGTCGTCTGGAGTGCACTGGAGAATTTTTGACTTGTGAAGTCCCAACGTCATCTTGACCGTCCATCAAGAGACACGTGGCGAGATCCTATTCCATCGCAAAATCGGGAATCGGGAGTTGGACGAGCAAAGGTTATTTGCATTCCAAAACTCCGATACCCGAAATCCCGAGAAGACTTGTGAGCCGTCCATCTCAGAGGACAGGTGGCGACAGATCCAAGCCAACACTCCATCGCCATTTCGGCATTCGAGGTTTCAAGTTGTCAAAGGAAATTGTCATCGCAACTCGCAAAATCGCGATTAGATCTCAGCCGTCCATTTGACCGGACACGTGGCGAACATTGTAGCGTCCGTCGGCATTTCAGCATTCGGGGTTTCAAGTTGTCAAAGAAAATTGTCATCGCAACTCGCGAAATCACGAGACGTGATATAGAGATAAGATCTCAGTCGTCCGTTTGTCCGAACACGTGGCGAACATCATAGCGCCTGTCGGCGTTTCAGCGATCGGGGTTTCACGTTGACAGAAATTTGGAGCATCGCAAGTCGCGATATCCCGAGGCTGAATAAGGACCGTTCATCTTTCAAGGACGCATGGCATAAATCCGAAGGCTCAGGAAATGTCCTGAAAAGGAAAATCCCATCGGCATATCAGGATTCGACAAATTGGGAATCCTGAGAACAAGTGATCGGGTTTCTTTACAGTGAAATCCCCGACGCAGATTTGAGTCGTCCATTTGTTGAGGATGCGTGCCAGAGATCGAGGCTTTCAGAAAAATCCCGATAAGAGAGTTCATCGGCTTTACGGGATTCGAAAAATCGCGGATCCAGGAGACGAGAAGTCCGAAACAGTTCAAATCGCGATATCCCGAGGAAAAATGAGGACCGTCCATCCGTTAAGACGCGTGGAGGCGATCAAAGCGATCGGGAAAAGTTCCGAAAGGAACGCGCCATCGAGGAATCGGAGATCGGGGATTAGAGGAGTCAGAAACACTCGACATCAGAACTCGCGAAATCCCGATTCACGATATCCCGATAAGATCTGGACCGTCAGATCGCAGCACGATCTGGACCGTCGAAAAGTCCAAAGGAAAAATTTTCATGTTTCGGCATTTTGAAAGGTAAAAACGAGAAAAGCCCGTAGCACTTTATCACAAGGCGTGTGGTCACATTGCAAGGAGACCAAGGGCCAATTCAAGCCCGATAAGCTCCCATCGTCCATCGGTAAATCAACGTTTCTGAGGTCGGAGGTAAATACGAATTTTTCCCTCTATTTTTTCTGCAAATTTTTTTTATATGGCATCGTCTAGCAATCTAGGCCCAACTCAGGGTCCGATTCTTCTTGGTAAGAATTACGAATTTTGGTCTCTTCGAATGAGGTCGTTCTTGCAAGAACAAGAGTGTTGGGAACCAGTGGATCTTGGATATGTGGAACCAGATCCAGCCGCCCTCACTGCCATGATAAATGCGCAGAGAATTGCTCAGGCAACTCTGAGGACCAAAGAAAACAAAGCGAAGTTCTGGATTCATAACTCTGTGGATGATTCGATTTTCTCAAAAATCACAGGCGCTGGTACTTCCAAACAGGCCTGGGATATCCTTAAATCGTCCTACAAAGGAAATGACAGGGTAAAAACAGTTAAACTACAGACCTTGTGGACACAATTCAAGACTCTTAGGATGACAGAGTCTGAAACAGTGGATCAGTTCATGACCAGAGTCATGGGAATTGTGAACCAGATCACACTGATTGGTGAAACCATCACTGATCAACGAACTGTTGAGAAAATTCTCAAAAGTCTTCCCAAGAAATTTGAAATGGTTATAACAACAATCCTTGAATCCAAGGATTTGTCAAGATTTTCAACAGATGAGTTAATTGGTTCTCTGGTGACACATGAGACCAGACTACATCTCACAGATGAGTCAATCTCCAATGTCTTCCAAACTCAATTCTCATTAAAAAGAGGGAAAGGCAGAGGAAGAAGTAGAGGAAGAGGGAACAATCAAGGTAACCTTCATACCAGTGGAGGGAACAGACAACAATATCCAAATCAAAATTTTCATGGTCCAAGGAATCAACAACAAAACCAACATTAGAATTTCCAGCCTCAAAGAGGCAGAGGGAGAAGATTAAATGACAAAACTAGCATTTAATGCTATTATTGCAAAAAATATGGGCACTATGAATCTGAATGCAGGAAGAAGCAGGCAGATCATCTCTCAGACAAAGCACATGTGTCAAATCATATGGGAGACACCTCAAGAGGTATGTTTCTCTCATGCCACAAAACTGAACAACAACCTAAAGATCTCTGGTTGCTGGACAGTGGATGCAGCAATCACATGACAGGTAACAAAGAATTACTTTCATGCATTGATTCATCAATATCATCTGATATTACACTTGGAAATGATCATTTAGTCAAAGTTCAAGGAAAAGGAACTATTCCTATTCTTACTAAACAGAATGAAAAGAAAGACATATGTAATGTCTATCATGTTCCAGACTTGAAACATAACTTGTTAAGTGTAGGACAACTCATTGAAAAAGGATACAAGGTACTTTTTGAGGGAGCATCTTGCAAAATCTATGATAGAAAACCCACCAGAAAATTGATTTCTGAAATCTATATGACTCCAAATAGGATGTTTCCCCTTACCCTTAGAACTGAAAATCTGAGTCAACCTTATGCACAGAGTGCATCAACCCTGAATGAAACAATGGTTTGGCATACAAGATTTGGACATCTACCATTTCAGAGTCTAAGTCTTCTTCAGAAAAACTCCATGGTCAAAGGTCCTACTGTGGATTCTACTTTATACAAAAGTTTAGTAGGCAGTTTGTTGTATCTTACAGCAACTAGGCCTCACATCATGTATGCAACTAGCCTTGTTTCCAGATTCATGGAATCACCCAAAGATTCACACTGGAAAATGGCAAAACGAATTTTGAGATATGTTGCAGGAACTCTCAATTTCGGTTTATGGTACACTACATCTGATTGTAATCAACTTTCTGGTTACACAGATAGTGACTTTGCAGGCAGCCTAGATGACAGGAAAAACACATCAGGATATGTTTTTCAACTGGGCACGAACCTGATTTCATGGGCATCGAAGAAGAAGCCAATTGTATCCATATCTTCTGCAGAGGCAGAGTATGTAGCTGCTACCTCAGCTTCATGTCAAGCTGTGTGGCTGAGAAGATTATTGAAAGACATGTCACAAACAGAAAATGATCCAACTCCTATTTTCTGTGACAATACATCAGCAATTGCATTATCCAAGAACCATGTATTTCACAAGAAAAGTAAACACATTGACACTCAGTTTCATTTCATACGCGACCTAGTCAATAATGGGGATATTGCACTACAATTTTGTGGTTCTCGAGATCAACTTGCTGATATCTTCACCAAGCCACTAGGAAAGCCAGTTTTTTATTTTCAGAGACAACACTTAGGCATATTCAGTGCTAATGATTGTAACTGTTGAGTCTAAGAGGGAGTGTTAAATATATTGTACCCTCAACAGTCTGACTGTACACTGCCAGCTGTACTGGACAGTTGTACTTTCTATTCTTCTCTTTGTTGAGTCTGTTTAGCTCAACCTTCTTGCATTGTAATCGGGTGTTGTACGTTCTATACTTCTTCTGTACTTCTTCATACATTTCAATATACTGTTCTATTCTTTCTCTCTGCACTTCTCTTTTGCTTCACAATTTATCAAATATAACCCTGAGTCTTCTACGCTGAATATGGTGGCAATCGTTTAATTCTGCAAACAACGAATAAGTTCAAGCCTTTGGAGGAATCTTTTAATCTTTGTTTCTTCCACGAAGAACCATCTTCCGGGTGAATAAATTAAACGGAAGATACCACACTTTTCCTCAACGAGTATAGACGTATTCAAATAATTCTGCGAATAACGAATGTGTTCAAGCCATTGGGGGGAAAGTTTGGATCTTTGTTTCTTCCGCCAAGAGCCATTGTATGGGTCAATAAATTAAACAAAACAAAACAGACCCCGACTGATCTACGCTGAATATGATAGTATTCAATAATTCTACAAGAAAAGAATGCGTTCCAGCATTTGGAGGAATCTTTGGATCTTTGTTTCTTATATTATGTTGGTGTATTAGTTAAACAAAAAATACCTTGACTATTCTGCTCTGAATATGATCGTATTAAAAATTTCTACAAACAACTAATGAGTTGAGGCAATTGGAGCAATGTTTGGATATTTGTTTCTGCCACCAAGAACCATTATGAGGGTAAATAAACTTTAAAAAAAATACCCTCACTGTTCTACGCTGAAAATGCTAGTATCGAAATAAATATTCAAGCAACGAATGAGTTCAAGCCTTTTGGGGAACGTTTGTATTATTGTATGTCCTTGTCGCCCCTTCTACGCTGAATAAGCTCGTATTCAAATAATTCTGTAAACAAAGAATGAGTTCTAAGAATCTTACGAACGTTTGAATATTTATAATATTTAAATATTTATATAACCTTTTATATCATATAAAAATCATAACTTTTAAATTACAAAATAAATCAAATTCAGTTACCACATTCATATTATGCAGGCATATTATTTCTTTAACACACTAACACAAAGTTGCTTTTTAACATTTAATATTTTTTAGTTATAATTTTGATAAAGTATTTAAACATACCACTCTTAAATGGGAGTGGCATAAGATGTCATGTCTTGACTAAATCATTGGGGAATAAAGAATATTGTAATAAAGAATTAGAGGATAAACAAAAATTAAGATATTATAAGGACATGATCAACCCTTATCTAGAATATCAAAACTGTCTTTTTTTTATTAGCTTAAAGAAAGTGAAGAGTGTCACTCTTGTCAAAGTTACAATCAAGGCAAGTCTTTAGAACTCCCCTCCCTAGTGAAGGATTTGAGTTAGTTTGACCTTTAGGGACTCCCCTCATGACTAGGATATTTTCCTCGAAGTCTAAAGAGTGGGGCAAGGCCACCAAGGTGACAGTGGGTCTCTTGCCCGAGAATTGCCTCTAGTCTCTTCTATTGGTGTTAGGACTATAGCAAAAACTTGTATTAATCCTTTGGCTTCGATATAACCAAAGAAAATATAATGTATAATAATATAAAATTGAATTATAAGATGATACACATTGAGAGGGCCCTAGCTATAAATATGGTGTGTTTTAAAGAAGAGTCATGACTTATTATTATTATTATTATTATATTTATCTTTATTTATTTATTTATTATCTCAGGATTTTAGATATATATAACATTTCCTTCTCCTTTAAATATGCTTTCTCCTCAAAGCAATCTTGGAGGAATTTTTCTTGCATTGTGGAGAGGCATCTTGATTGCGATGTTGTTTTTGAATACTTGTGATCTCTTTTTGCAGATGAAATCGACTTTCTGACCCATATATTTTCTAGTTCTTCCATTTTCATTTGAATTACATAAATTGATCCTGTAAGTTTGTGGCATAGGTACCTAATTGCATCTACCACTCTGCTCCTAACACTATCTCCATTCCACTAAGGGGTAGAGCATAGTATCCATATTGTAGTTCCATATTCTGTATCTTTACAAAAACGTTATGACATTGTCCTCATCCTTTGATTTGTTGACCATCAATTGTTATAACCATGAGATTATTTACATGGTATACAAAAATATTTAATTGTTTAGCAAGATTAATGTCCACAAAGTTGTGTACTTCCAAAATATACTAAGATCAAGTGAAAATTTTACCCTTTATGGTTCTTTTGAATTTTAGGATCCTTGGTCCCATATTTCCTATAATGATTGCAAGGGATATCATGGGTTTTCCATCTTGACTATTACAGATGTTACCATTTTTCCTCGATGAGATGGGGTATAACATGTTGTAGGTGGTTTCACTTCTTCTTCTTCTTGGATTATAACCTTGTTAAAGCCCCTTCATTCATGCTCCTTGTGATCTTACTTAATACATGTGATTGATGCTAATGACACCTTGGGTGATTTTTCATCTTAATTGCAATATAACTTATCTTCCTTAGCGGGAACATCCAATTTCTTCACATTTATAATTTTGCAATGATATAGGTGTTTAGATGCACATTTGTGGCCTAGAAACTAATTTTTATCACATTTGCGACAATTATTTTCCTTCTTTTTTCCTCATCATCAAAGTCACTTATAGAATAGTTTGATTATCTTTCATCTTCATATTTATATGGCTTTCGATTGTTGCATTTCTATCTTGGTGACCACTTGTCTCCACAATATTTTCATTTTTCCTCCCTTCTTCATTAGGCTTCCAAGCTATAATTTTTCTCTTCTTTTAAATGTGATGAGGAATACCTTGAATTCCAAAATATATGCTTTGGGATTGTTTATGCCTTGAAAAAACTTGGTCAAATGTTTTTTGGGATGAACTTTTTAACTCGTTTTCAACGATTTTTACCTTTCATTGAGCCTTCTCCATGGTTGTTGTATTATGCATTTGTAATTCCACTTTTATGTAAGGTTTTAAGCCATATGTTGGCCCTCGACCAAGTTTTGAGGAAACATTAGTTAGGTTTGACCACTTTTGTACTTTGATAGGCTGGTCGAAGATGGAGCGCCCAGGCGGAGCTAAGATCGCAGGATCTCACTTGTTTTGTGGACCCAATAAGGGGATCACTAGGGTTTTGAGTATTAGGGTTTAGGGGATGTCGGCCCATGGGTTTACCCATGATTATGCCTTTTTGTAAATGTAAAAGTATAAATAAGAAGGATTATAATGTAGAAGTAGAGAAAGTAGTTCTGTAAGTAGCTAAGTGCAAGAGGCAAGTAGTTCTGAGTTGCTTTGTGCAACATACTGTGTATGTAAGGTTTTGTGCGTAATAGAGGAGTTGGCTCTGTGACTTGACCTGATTTTAGGAAGGTGGATCTGGTGCTTAGTGTGCAGATCACCTGTCCAGTGTGAAGCTAGGCTCCGTGGCATAATGCACAGGGGCGTATGGATGTAAGAGATTGAAGGCTAATAAAGAAGAAGAATTCATTGGTGGGGGTAGCCCCACACTCAGGTGAACCACGTAAATATTGTGTTGATGGTTTACTTTGTACTATAATGTTTATGTTGTGGATCTACTTAGTGCATTGAATGTTATGAATGGTAGATAGATCTATGAATGTTTAATGCTTTGTATATGTTGAATGTGTTAGATTTGACTTATGATGCTAAAGTGTGATGTGTATTTAGTCATTTTTAATGTGTTGATTTGTACTTAGGTTCTGATCTGCGATGTGAATAAATCTAATGAATTAATATATGTTGTTCCTAAGTACCTTGCGAAGTGTCGTAATCATATATCTGTGTCCCAACTTGGTTACAAACATGTGAGTCTTGTAACCCACCCTCTCTCTACCTTGGGTGAGACTTCACCTTCTTCACAGGTGTTACCGAAAGGGCCGATAGTTAGGGTTTTTTTGGTGCGTTGTTGAAGCATTAAACCCAGGGTCTACCCCTGTGCCAACAAATGGTTCTGTTTCTGGGACCTAAAACTGTGATTGCTGAGAACTAAAGAAAAGATAATCTTTGTGCATAGATCTCTTGTTGTAGTGTGCGGTATTCTACATGACTTGCCAAGCTTTGTGCTAAGAAAGAAACCTGATATGAATAAAAGAGGTAAGATCTTGAACGAGGTAAAACTTTGTGCTTTGACAGAATAAGATGAGTGAAATTTTTTGTTTCGAAAGCATGAATCTAGGTATGTTTGATAGATTATGTCCTAGTCTGAAAGCTAGGGTACAGTTAGAAGAAAGAGTTGATCTGAATAAATTTGATAGAAATAGAGAAATATATGTTATTCCTATGCATAGAAAGAATTTTTGGACTAATGAGTGGATGCAGGAACCTAGAAAGAATTTTTGCAGATTACAGGCTCAACACTATGATCCTAGTGCACAGTATAAGAAAGGTTGGGGAAAAATTAAAATAAAGAGAGGATTGACACTATATTATAACTACAGAAGACTAGGACATCTTGCTAAGGAATGCCCTGGTGTAGGTCCTATTTGTATTTTTGCAAAATTATTGGTCATGAAGTTGAGGATTGTCCAAGAATGATTGATAAAGTTGAAAGGATGAATATGAGACAAGAAAAATATCAAGAGAATAAGATCATGTTAAAGAATCATCAAGAGAAATAATTAGAGAAAGATCAGACTATGCTAGTAAAGTTAAAAGAAGTAATGAATGATTACAAAGATATCATTTTATCAGAGATCTTGAAAGAAAAACAACACATATATACAAGAATAGGAGACTTCGACATAGACTGTGTCTTGGATGAGGAGACACAAGTGAATATCATGATAGAAGACACTTGGGAAATTTTGGGGAATCCCACTATGGTACCTTCATTGGGAAGAATAGGCATGTTTAAAGGAAATATGATAACCCTATGTTGAAGAGTGACTAATGTGCCTATTATCATTCATGGAACATTGACAGAAGAAGAATTCGAAGTCATTAAGCTTGTTGAGAGTAGAACC
Source organism: Picea engelmannii (assembly GCA_009831015.1). NCBI lineage: Eukaryota > Viridiplantae > Streptophyta > Pinopsida > Pinales > Pinaceae > Picea > Picea engelmannii. The sequence continues at coordinate 794,652 of ML783555.1, read as the reverse complement.
CCATTCCCTCTTTTGTTAGGAATGACTTGGATTGAGAAAGATCAAATCAGAAGGAAATCAGAGGAAGAAGCTACAAAAAAGAAAAAGCAATAACTAAGGGATTTCATAGCTAGAAAAATAGATCGACTGATAGAAGAACGAGAAGTTGATTCGAAGCAACTGAAGGGAAGAGAATTATTTTTCTAGGTTGAAGAATGCAGGAAGGTTTGAATGACCTATCCATATAAGAAAGGAATACATATACCCAACAATTAATAAGATAAGAGAAATTAACTTTGAACCCTTTAAGAGCACATCAGTAGTGCGGAGTCACTTCACTAGGAGAAGATAAGAATAAGAATGGAAAGAGAAATATAGACATAGAGACTAAGGTCATAGGAAAGAAGGAAAGGAAGCTTAGTAAGAGGAAGGCTAAGTTGGAAAAGCTACAGGAAGTTACAGAGAACAGATGGAAGATTTCACAAATTGGAACTTTGCAAGAGGCAGGTTTGCAGGATTTGAACCTCTCTGGAACAACATAACCGTGTAGAATGAGACTTCCCCCTGGAGAAGCTATATGATTGTTGGAGGCGCCTCGACTGTTAGAACGATGCTTTGGAACGGCTAGGAAACACATTTATGGGCGGATAGATCATTGTTAGACGTTGAGACCGTGCCATAACAGACAAATTCACATTGATTGAGGCATTCTTGTCCATTGGAGGAATCTGTTACGACACTTTCTTAGTAAACCCATTTGAAGCTACGCCGAGATCCTCAACAGTTCTACCCAGGGAAGACCTCAGATCGCTCCATGGAAAAGTGCATTAAGGAGGCATACAACGAAGTTGAGAAAGGAAAGTGAGGATACAAGGTAGCCTCCATCCAGGATGGTGCAATGCGCCTAGCTTGCCAACTCATAGATGGAAATATTGTTATAAAGAACTACCCCACGTAGGTCACTTGTTTCATGGTGGACCTCGCAGGAAAATGTGTGGATGGGATGCAGATGAATTGGATGAGCTACCTCTTAAAGGAGCTTAAGAAAGATTGGTGTGAAGGGCAGGATCAGGGATACGAGTTCCATTTCAGTTGGTTACTTGTATTGATCGCATTTGTCACTTGGAAAATGCCGGAGGGAGCATCTTTTCCAGAAATTGAGCCATCAGAGCCACTGGCAACTAGATTTTATACCTTATGGTATACAAATGATATGTCAAAGCAATGGTAGTTGAACGCGGTGTTCCATTCATATTATGAGCAACTGAAGGTTGCTATTGAGTCATTCTTGTAGATGACAATGCACAGTCTGCACCAGTACATACCACTAGCTAAGTTCTGCGCAAATCCACACTTTATTTATATCATTGCACACAGAGGTGAAAATAAGGAAGAGTTATAGTCCTATTATAATCTTATCGATGAAGTCATGGAATAGATCACAAAGGAGTGGCCGAAAAATTTCCTTGTACCTGTTGATGATGTAGAACTCTCTGACCCTGACATCATCGGAAGCCCCTTGGTCACCCAGTTCGAGGATGTAGGACAAACAAGTGTGAAGAACAAGAAGAAAAAGGAGGAAGTCTAGAACATATATACTGATGAGGAGGACAATGCCTCGGAAGAAAGTAAACCTGGCTCGCCTGCAGGAGGAGGAAGAGATGAACCAAATCAAGAAGTAGGAGGGGAAGAAGGAGAAAAACAAGGAGAAGGTGAAGCTACAATGCCGAAGGATCCCCCTACTGAGGCAGAAACATCAAAGGAGAGGAAGGTTTCTCCCCAGAAACCTTCAGCAAGAAAGAATACCCGCACCAGTAAGCCCCAGCTAGAGGCTACGCTCATGGAGGATGAAATCGGTCTAGTTCGCAGAGAAATGCAGGATGCATCCGAGGACCTCTTACAGAGATATGGCATGAAGAAAGAAGAGTTGTATGTAATATTTGAGAAGGAACTGAAGGAGATACAACAAGCTATTCAAGTTAGCCACGCAGTGCCTACTGCGCCTTCCTTGTCAGAGACTGCAGAGTTGGGAGATGAAAAAACCCAACTTCGAAGACTGGAATATGAAATAGAGGCTCGTCTCCAGTGGGTCCAGGAGGAAAAGGAACGGGCCAGAAAATCCCTGAAGAAAAAAAAAGAGTAGATCTTTGAGGAACTACGACTTGTGGTACTATGTAACCATGTATGAAAATGATAAAGATGGGTTATGTGCGATGCTCGAGGAAGACAAAGAGAATATATAGAGGGAAAAATACCAATTTCTCACAAAGAAGATTGCATTCAAAGAACTGGTGAGAAAATCACTTTGCTCTGTGCCAGGCATGGAACATAAGGAACATGAGGCAGTCAAATTTCAAGTGATGAAGCTCACTGGGGCCATCCAACAACTTGAAGTGAAGGTAATGGAGTTGGAGATTCAAGCAGTACTAAGAACTCCGCAGGAATGCACGACCAGAGGGAGGAATCCTCTAAGAGCACAGTGGAAAGGATCAGAGTCCTCGACTCAGAATGAAAGAAGATAAGCAACAGAAGTGCACATACCTATGAACACCTCATGGATGACCTGGAACTTAGGAAGTTGGAAGCACATCTACAAGAGGCAAAGAAAAAGGCACTATCAGTACAAGCACAGATGAATTCAGTCGCTATGATCAAGATAATGAAGATATCACAAGAACAACACGTGTTCAAACAACATATTACTGCCATCCAGGGCAGAGTAATGAAAGTCACAGAGAGGTTACAACTGGTATAGGATGAAGCCTGCGCGTTGTTTGAAGAGATCGATGGACAAGATTCGCAACTGGACCAAGTGGTTGTGACAATGGAACAACGCTTGGAAGGTCCTATTACAGATAAATTGATACAGGAGTTTGTTGAGCAGGAAGATCAGGTGACACTAGCAAATTTGGGTCATTTTGCGACGGCTATTTCAACGCTCTTGCGACGTTATGTCATGGAATTTGCGATGAATCTGGACTCTATGAAACGTTGTTTTATGTCACATGGCAATTAAAAATAAATTGAATAAACATTGGAAGAGAGACACCCCTAGGGAACTTATCACAATTGCGACAAAAAAGAAATATCATCGCCAATACGACAATTTAGGCAAAAATGTGAAACCAACATTTCGTCTCAATTGCGACGACCCTTGCGACAACTTTTGTTGTTTATATAGAAAGAGAGTTGTAGAAATTCAAGCGGTTGTCTCACTTGCGATGAAAACTTTTCGTTGTTTACCTAGAAAAACTGTCGCAGTTATTTAAGTTGTCGTCTCAAGTGCGACGACAACTTTTCGTTGTTTACATAGCAAAATTGTCGCAGCTATTTAAGTTTTCATCTCAAGTGCGACGACAACTTTTTGTTGTTTACATAGGAAAACTGTCGCAACTATTTATGTTTTCGTCGCAAGTGCGATGACATCTTCCTTTGTTTATATAACAAAACCATTGCAACTATTTAAGTTTTCGTCACAAGTGTGACGAACAATATTTATTTAAAAAAAAAAAAAAAATTAAAAATTAAAAATTAAAAATTAAAAATTTAAAATGTATTTGATTTAATATTAATATTAATATAGGATGCAAATGAAGAGATTAATGATCTTATTAGAAGACTTTATCAGATAATTAAGGTGCAACAGACCAAAGAGCAAGTGCATGAGAGATTCCAAGAATATCAAAATAAGATGAAAATTATTTTTGATAGAAGAGTTAAAGAGAGATTTTACTCTTTTACTCGATGAGATTTGGTGCGAAATCAATGTTGCCAAGGAATAATATGGTAAATTCAAGGATATTAATGGAATAGGGCATCAAGGAACAATCATGCGACAAGATATTATCAAATATTTAAGGAATCAAAGGAAAGGAAGCTATCAAAGAATGACACTGAAAAGAACTAAATATGGATGGATGGATAATCATATTGTATGAGAGCATAAATATAAGTAACTCGATTACTTGGTTTCATCGCATGCAGAATATTTAGCCAAAAATCTTTTAGGATAGTTTTTCGAATGGGGGTACTTATGTTATGACCCAATGGGGGGTATATATGGGGTGGAATGTATATGTAATTGGATTGAATGCATATGTAATGGTGTTAAATGTATATTAAATAGGGGGCAATCTAATAGAGGGGCCACATGTGCAATGAATGAGAATATGTATATATAGAGATCAATATAGTCATTATCGGGAAACATTTGAACATATTATTTGGATATATGGATGTACTTGGGTTATTTGGAGGAATTTGTTCCTAACTATAAGGAAGTTGTGCTCCACACTCACATTTGGCGTACACTGTGTATATTGATTGAGCGTGTTATTTTGAGTATTTGGACAATAACTCTTACTTACCCCATGGATTTTACTTCTAGATATATACTAAGGGTAATTGGTTTACATGGTGTAATCAACAAAAACTGAAATCAATTCTATAATTGTCAAGTTTCTTGTTAGTTCAAACAATATTTTTCTTGACAAGCATTATCTTGTTAAAGTGTTGTCATCCTCTTTATTTTGTCATCTTGAAGTCATTGTGCATTTTTCTCTAAAAGAAGGTTTCATTTTTAATAAACCTTATTCTAATTATAATATGAATGATCTTTTCTTAATAGCCAAGCTTGTATGGAGATGATTTCATTCATTTTGGAGAGTGGTAGTTTATGTTCCTAATAATTCTTTATCCCTAAGACCAATATATGGCATGTCCATTATATTGTTTCCATGCTTTGACTACAATGCACACCAACCACCCAACTTGAACTCACATCAAACCAAGATTGTGAGACTTGGGATTGACGAAAATTCACCGAGTTTGGGATATGGAAAAACTTGTCAACTCGACAAAAATCAGTTCAAAACTCTTCAAATAGAAACAACACTCAGAATACAAAAACAAAATTGCAGAAAAAATATTAATGACATTTCCATCCTTAAAATCTATAAAATGATAGGTTTTCCATCAATTCATCTCATCAAATACGATAACAAAAAATATGGCACTTAACATTAGCCTCAAAAACTTAAACATAAATAAAATATCTTGCATGGGACTATGACATCTTTGCAACAATTTCATTCTAGGTGGTGTTTCAGGTTGTTTGTGCCCCTCCTTTCATACTGTGGTTATAGTGTTTGCACTTGAGCTTCTTGTCATCATTCGATTCAAGTTTGAAGGCATGTTCTCATGCTTGATCAAACCACCTTTTGGACTTAGGAGCCATGGTTAGTCAAGATTCAATACAAAGAAGAGAAGAGTATATCACTGTAGGTTGATCCCTGAATTAAAAATGAAGATGAAATCTCCAAAATCAATTTTGCTAAAAATCAGAATACTTTCTTCAAAATCGGAATGAAATTGAAATTGAAGATCTAACATGTAGATATCTTGTCTCTCCACCTCCTATTAGGCCTCCAGCCCACAAATACAAGTGTTCTAAAGACTCCAACTGAACCCCAAACAAGAATAACACAACCCGCTGAAAAATGTTCCAGTGTTCACAGTCCAACTGAAAACTCAAATCAATGAAGATAAAATGACCAAATGAGTGAAATGCATCTCGTTTTGGGGTTATATTCCTTTAGGGTTTCCTTTTATGTGTTCCTTCTCATATTTCTCCCTCCAAAAAACACATTTTGGCATTTTCTCCAAGTCAATTCCATGTGGGATCCACCTTTTCTTAATGGGTGAGTTTTGTCAGGTTTCAACAAGTCTAACAAGTTTGGGTCGATTTCAACAGGTTTTGGCAAGTTTCATTTATAGGAAAGTTTCATAACAAGTTTTCACTAGTTATTCATTTCAGTGTTGACCCAAAAAACTCACATACCTTCGACATGTCTCACAACATTGCTTCAAACCAAGGTTGTGAGACTTAGACTCAACAAAAACTTGGCCAACTTGGGACTGGGCAAAACTTGACGGCTCAACAAGACTTGACAAAACTCTAAATTGAAAATTAAAATCAAATTTAATTTTAAAAAACTCTCAAAATACAAGAAATTTTATGCAAAAAAAATAATATGACATTTTCGTCCATAAATCTATAAAACAACAGTTTATATGTCAATTCATCTCATCAAATATGATATTATAAAATTTGGCACTTGAAATGTGTTCAAAAACTGAACCATAAATCAAAATTTCAAATAGCTTGCAATCCATCAAATAATAACAAGTTCAACAATTCAACTATTGTACTACATAAATCATGACATAATCATAAACTCAAAATAGACAATGTCTCCAATCTTGAGTATCATTTATTTTGTTTCCTTCATTTAGTCTTGAAGCATGAGAGTGTGAGTGTATTTTAGGAGATATCAAAGCATGAGATTTAAGGTATTATACAAAACCCCACTAAAACAAGTTTCCTTGTTCACAATCACACTATAGATTGAAACACAATCACTCAAGAATAAATGAGAAAATGAGTTATATTCCTTTAGGGTTTCATTAGAGGCGTTCAAGGTATTTTTTTTCCTCCAAAACCCTGTCTAAGACATTTATCCAAGTGTTTTTCATGTGGGGTCCATGTTTACCTATTAGGGGTCAAAATCACGAGCTCTATGCAAGTTCTGGCAAGTTTCCACAGGTGCCAACAAGTTTCATGCGATTTTATAGTCTCTACAAGCTTTTTCCACTAACCTACAGTGAGTAGCTTCAAATCCAAGGGACAAGAAAGAATCTAGATTACCTTGATCTTAAACACATCCTCACATTGGCCATACAATTGTGGCATGCAAAGAATAGCACACCAACCCTTTTTAGTTTTGTTAAATTTCAAAAGCTCCTGACAATGTTTCTTGAATTTACTAGAACAACTTTAATAATTAGGATTCTTTATCAAGAGTATGATACTATATGGCATAGTTATCATACCTAAATATTGTTCTCACATGATATCCATGACTTTCTTTTGCAGAGATTTTTATGGAGACATGATATCTACCATATTGCTCGTAGATGATGACATCCTCCTAGTCTCCTTACAAGAGTAGTGAAATATGATTGTTATTACATTTTTGGGCAAGGCTAGGAAATTTGAGTTCAACCTTAGCAAGACCATGTCATGATTTTCAACACCGCCAATGAAGCACTATTGAAATAACATTTCACTTTTGCCTTCAAAATATTTCAAGGCCAAGACTAAGTTTATGCTCAATAAATAAATATTAGTCTTCTTAAAGGTTGTGCAATGTCTATGCATATAGGTAAGTATATATGTATACACCTGTATGAGCACATAAACAAACAAGTGCCATGAAATAGCCCTCTACTTATTCACTTCTATTATATAGTCACTTGACAACAATTTAGGTAATAAAACATAGAATACTTCGTTATATGCACTTTATGTTAGATTTGGTATCTCTGAGGTACTTTCGCATAGGTAGAACCCAACATGCAGAAGTGAACAAGCACATTTCTCCCTAGTGACTTTATACAACGATTTTATAAAGTTAAGTTGAGCTTTTATTTTTTAATGTGTAAAAGTGACTTTATGAGGTTGTCGATCACTTTAGTGACTTAAGTGACCTCAACAAATGATTAAGTCGTGACCGTTGATCTCATGAGGAAAATATTAGATTTTGACCATCAATCTCATTGGGAGACCAAGTGTTAAAGGAGTTACACATTGGAAATTTCATAAAGACAACACTTGAGGGAGAGAGGGCACACACTTTGAGGAGAGCTTGAGCAGGGAGGTGAAGAGTCACTTTTCTCAAGAAAGAGATTGAGTTCATGGAGAAGTGAGAGTAAAAACAAGAGGAGGGCGCATTCTCCAAGGGAAAGAGGGAGGTTCATACAACTAGAGGAGGGGCACGATTTCCAAGGAAGGAGTGGGTTCGTACAACTAAAGGAGGGCATGATTTTCAAGAGGAGAAGAGGGCACATTTTTCTAGAAATTATAGCATTAAATGTTGAGTTGACAATCGTACATCACTGTTTAGAGGCCGTACAACAACATAGAGGCACACAAATCGAGGCAATATGATGGAACATTTTTCTAAGTGTTTGGATGTACGAAATTAGTACAAAACAATATTGCTAATGTGCACAGATATCAAGATTTTATTTTTTGTTAAAAGGACTGTACATTGCATAAAATGGGGATTGTTTTGTGTGGTTTTTAGCACACAAATCGGGGAGGTTTGTTGGCACATTTTTCAAGAATTTTTGTTGTTGATTACTTTTTGTTGTAAACTCTAATATGAAATTTCTTTGAGATTAATAAGAAAACTCTCCTTAAACAAGTTTTCCCAAGTTGGGTTTTTTCCAGGGGCATTGCCCATAAATTACTAGTGTTATATGGAGTGATTTCTTTGTTGTTCATTATTATTTCCGCTACTATTTTAGTTTAATATCTCTATCATATAGTATTTATGATTTATTGTTGAGGCTTTATAGGAGGTTGAAATATGTTTATGACTTAGTATATATCTGAGCTAAAATTTCTACATGGTATCAGAATTTGTACTCTAAGGTTCAACAGACAAGAGAGTTGGCACTTGATTTGCAGTGTGTTGCAAAGGGTTTTTTCCTGGAATAAGGGAAGGGAAGAAAGTAAATGAAGATATGAAACATAATCCAAAGAATACTATGAATCATGAAGATATGCAACATAACATGTTGTCTATAAGGAATCATGAACCTTTGAGTGAGATATGGGTATTGCTATAATATTTTGTGTATCAAAGATGACTATGAAGGATTTAACCATGGTTGGGGGATAAATCCAAGGAATTAGGCCTTTAAAAAATATTATTGGGTTAATAGGCCATGATTAAATCCATGAACTACAACATGAGACATTTAAAGGGGATCTTTTGCATACAGGTTGGATGAAGTTTCCATTAGTATTTTTTGTGTATTAGGGATTTATGTTGGGGTCTTGACCATGATTAGGTGATGAAAATAGGGTCATTCATCCATAAAGTATGATCACGGCCTTTAACTACAACATCATCCCTTTAAAGGAGATAGTTTTCATATGAATGAGAAAGGGTTTCCATTAGGATTTTTTGTGTAGCCGGGATGGGTCTTCGGGCCCTAACCATGATTAGGGGATGAAAATAAGGCCCTTAATCCATAAATGAGTGTAACTAGTCTTATGGGACATGGAATATTCTTCAAACAACTAAAAATAAACTTTTAGAAATTAACTTTGTCGTGGAGGTGACCACCCTTCAAACGTGCATTTTTCAAAGACATTAAAAGGTTAAATGATTGAATAATATCTAAACATATATGACCACCCATATTTCTCGATTATGTCATCGCTCTATGATTTCAATGTTCAACTTGTTACATCTGCATTCTCAATCAAGGTATTTAGCATGTTTATGGATGGAAACAATTCCTCTTTGTATCCCACCTTGTGGAATCACAAGACCTTAACATTGAAATCCTTGGGTTCCTGTCCTTGGCTTATTTTTCTTCTCACAATGATTTGTGGAAGGTTCAACATAATTGTACATATAATAAGGAATGAATAAGTTGGCTTTGAGGTAATGTTGAGTAGCAACACCATGTCCATGCCACAATGAAAAGACACAATGAAAAGAATTGTAATGCTATTTGTCATTAAGTGTATAACAAAATTACATTCACATATATATACAAGCCATAGAAATAACCTTGTGTATATTATCAACTATATAATGTACATCTAACTGTCTTATAAAATTATTACATGACATCATGAATTTCTTTTAGTCTTCTTTTTTTCTTTCCAGTTCTTAAGCAAATCATCCACGTCCGTGTCTTCGTTTACTGGGTGCTCATCAGTACATGATGTTGTTTCAGTTTTTTCACGCCGAGTACGTCTGGTATTGTACCCACGGCGTAGATGCTTCTATGAGGGGCCATCACCTAAAAAAATAAAAAATATTAAATTTATATGGCCAATTTTTAAATATCATTGAAGTAGTTCATTAATATTAAAAACAAAATCTACAATGTAATTATTTACCTGGTCCTCTAGTCGGCACCGTTGGAATGGCTTCTGGACTACTCACCTGATCTTCAGGTCGAAAATGATCATCTATGACATTCTCTGCCATTGAAACATCAAAATTTATAAGTACAAAATTATTAAGTATATGATTAATATATAGACATTTTACCATCGTGGGCCTCAGTCACAGGAACATCTTGGGGATGCACCTCACTGGGATGGGGTTGCTGGGGAGCACCATGATCTTCTGGCGAAATTTCACTATCAACGCTATGTTGTTCAATACTAATGGTTTCATTGATAATGTTGCTCCATTGATTAAAACAAAGTAAGACATTAAATTATGGATGATATCAAACATTTACGTATTTTATAAGTAACGAAAGGTTAATGTGGACTAATTTTTATTTACCTTATCCCGCAAATTGGATCTTGGGGTCTGCCCCATGATTTTCCTACGATCAACCACAGATTTATAACCGTATTTGTAACCAAGTTGGAGGTCTTCCTCTGTGGTTTCTGTTCCGAAGTCGTCACCCTACATTGCATAAGGGTATGGTTTTTTAATTTTTTTCACTGCAATTACCTTAAAGTTGTAAGGTGATACAAATAATATTCTTAAGATGTTCGAGTACTTACGATTCGTGACTGTAACCTCGAGTAGCCTCCCTAGCCTAGCTTGTGTTGGCCATGTTGGGCAATCCTTTCTTTGGTTTCCTTCGAAGTGTCAGGCAAACTATCATCAAAATATTCAAGTATGTTATATATAACCATACTTTTATTTAGATCTAAAAAAAAATAAAGGTAGTATTGAATTCAAAAAAAATTAATTTACCTTGGTGTACCAGTTATTTGTTCTCCTGATTTTTTCAAAATCTTCTCTTTTGCATCATCAATGATCGCCTTCCACTCCCTCTCTAGAATTGAGGGAGGACACTCATACCTAGGATTTCTTTCCAAGCTTCGTCTATAAACATCCCGGGTATATTTTAAATATTCACCCACTGCATATGTGATCGATTTTGTATTGAATGTGTCTACACCAAAGAGGCCTTCAAGATAATCCATAAGTTCCCTTTTGAGGTTGGAATTCTGGAAATTCCACCTCATGCGTAAGGTTGCCCCAAAAATAGACAAGGCCTTGTTCTCTATGTGCCTATAAAAAAGTTCGTTTCCTACACACAAAAATATATGATCATTAATTTAAAATTAGTAATCTAGATGATTTATGTATGAGGACAACATTAAATGATTAAAATATGAATTAAAACTACCTAGGAGTCTTTATTGTTTTAATGGAAGTCCATTATCGTCGACCAAAAATGTGCATGGAAGGGTCCCCGTGCTTGTCACACATCTAGCTCTAGGAAATGCAACCATATCAACCACATCACTATGATCCTCATCTTTGCCACAATATCTAGACTCTGATCGAGGTGTGGATGCCTTTCTGTGTGTGTCATGGATCCTATCTAAATGAGGTGTGGAATATGGAGAAGTAAATAGTGCTATAGCAGTTGTATGACCACCCGCATCAGGACTCTGTAGCCTCTCTGTAGTGCCACTACTACCAACCCCGAGCTGAACAGGCTCCAAATATTCATTTATAAAAAAGAAAATGTTTTTTCGTGAGATAATGTAAAAGTTAAAGAAAAAAGTATCATAATCGAAGATATGATTGCATTAAAAAAAAAAATTAAATTATAGTTATTACCTTATATGTGTTAAGTTGTGACATAAGGAGCTTGATCCTTTCTTTGACGTCGGGGGTTTGTTCTGGATGCTCTAACAAGATAAAAAGTTCCTTGTTAGCTTTAATGATCTTTTTTTTAATAAGAGCATCAAATCAGTGCAAGAATAAAACCCCTCCTCATCGGCGGAATCATGATCCACATGGCTTGCTGACTACATATAATTTCAGCAAAAACAATGTTATTTCAATAAAATTATATAAAAAAATAATAAAAACAATGTAAAATGAAAGTGGAAATTGATAATCATTTACATGTTCTGCGGATGGCCCTTTTCCACGATCATCTCGCCACATTAAAATATAATTAGAACCCCCAAATATTTAAAAAATTGCTAATGATAAGAAAACAACAATGTTAAAGATAATAAAAAAATATAATGCAATAAGTAGAGGTTTCTTAAAGAGGTGTTGCATAAGAACCTACACATTATTAGTCAATGTTTCTATTCGATTCAAATGGTAATCAACTAATAACTCTTTCGTGGAAGCTATCTTTTTTATTGCACACAGGACTACCCGATTCTCTTCACGTCCCTGAAATATGCAATTCGGTTGTTTGTTTGTTGTCTCGGGTCATGTGTTGTTTATAAACCATGCGATATTGACGGAATCTTTAGGCCTTCCATCAATATAGATAGTTTCTCCCTTATTTTAATCATTTTTTATTAGTTGTATATAATTTGCGGCGAGTGTATATCTCTGCATACTTCGTATGTACCAGACCAGCCGCATCCAATCGTTATAATTGTAACACAGTCCGACATAGTCCATCAATTCAGTTACTGTATTGTATTTTACAATTATTCCATCCATTGAAAATAGCCCCAAGTCATGCAGGGAGGATGGTGCAATGCGATATGTCCTATTGTTGACAACAAAGCCAACATCTATAGGAGGTAGTTCCTTAGGTACCCATCACTTCACCATATGTTTATACCTGAGTGGAACATCTATGTCTCCTATGCTCTCATCATCATAAGAGCACGATCCTCCTTCGGCAAGAAAAAATTTCATGCGTCTACAAAATTTTATTCTCACTTTTTCACCTCTGGTCCTTATTTTCTTATCATATCTACTAGATGTAGTCTCATTTCCGACCTCTATTTGTCCTAAGCTTTCCTCACTCGACGGATAAATATCTGACAGGTACCTGTTTGGTTGTACCTTCAGTTGCATGTGCATGTGTTGTTAGTTAATAGTCCATCATCATATTCATAGTTCTAAATAAAAAAATTATATCTTTAGTTTTGGATGCACAATTAGACTAGGGTGAAATTACCAATATTAGTGGTCAACCACCTAATTTAATGTGATATCCCTCTTGATTTTGGACATATTAAGGACATATTAAAAATGTGAAAACACTAAGGACATGATAAATTTATCATATGGATCTAAGAAAAAAATAGTATTAAGGTTGTTGTTTGTTGGTTTTGTGAAAAATGAACCTAAATAAAAAATTCTCACTTGAACTTGAGAAATCCCATAACTTCTAGAAATGGTATAAAAAAATATAAATACTAGACTAGGAAAACCCAACTAGGCATCCTCTACTCATGGAAGAGGAACCACATGACACAAAATGCCTCTAATTTTTGCAAACCCCCATGTGTTTCATTGTCAACTCCCACAAGGCTATCCTAAACCCCAATACTATAGGGAAACAATAATAGTTTTGTAGGAATCAAAGAAACCTAGGGTTCAACATGGGACATAACAACATGAAACCCATATCACATACAAAAATAAAACACACAAGGATAGATCCAAACCAAAAAACATGTTAACAAGGAAAACACACACTTTTCTATGTGCTAAAGACCAACTCAAAAAGAAAACACATATGGACAAATCCAATTTGAAAAACACTATCACAAGGAAAACACATCCCTTTCTATGTGCCAAATACCAACAATTCCAACCAATCTACCAGTGTATGCAAGAGGTAGCAATGAAACTACCCACAATCCTATGGAAAAACAACCCTCCTCCATGAAATGTTTTACC
>ML783555.1:754413-780871 GCA_009831015.1 Picea engelmannii | reverse complement strand
AATTTCCACCTCCTTCCACCTTCATATATGAATAGGTAGCCTCCATTAAAACTTACAGAGTTGAATAGGTAGCCTCTATTAAAACTTATAGAGTTGAAGGAAAATTATTATTTTTAGCTTTTGACATAATACCCTAGAAATCCTGAGAGAAATTTCCCCAAATCCAATAAGAAAAACAATAAATCCACATATTAAATATTCTCAAAACCTAGATTAATATGGAATTTTCAAATGTCCTAGGTAAACTTAAGAAATATTTTTCTATTTTGTAGATGTACGATTGAACCAATAGAGAGAAAGTGTACATGGAGCTAAAAATCCCATGCAGCGACTAATTGGACCAATAAAGAGAAAGTTCACAACACACGAGATAAAAGTTCCATATAGGGACTAATTGGACCAACAAAGAGAAAGTACAAAAAACATAAGCTTAAAGTCCCACATAGGGGGGTATATTGAAGGGGAATTTACTTTTATTCACCCAAATTGGTTGTAATATCTCTAGTTTATAGGTAGCATGGAGAGCCATAGCCAACCTGGACACTACCCCTATTGTAAAATAATATAAATCTATCAATTTCTTCATAAACAGGAGGACCTAATTGCTGAGAACCAGGCCTCTGTCTTCTCATCTATTAGTAGAATCCATGTTCAGGAAGATAATCATAATGCAGGGTCTGTTTTTATCATGGAGTCTCTATTACAACATAAGAGGAGAATCAATGCTTTAAAGGAAGAGTGCATATGTTGCACTAGAAAATCTCAAATTTGTCAAAGAGATTTCAATATGTTGTTTTCAATGCCAAGATGTATGTCAGTTAAATGCCTATGGAAAACAAAGAAAAAGAATATGTTCATCAAATTCCTCTAGATTTGGACATGGTTGGGGAGGCCCGAGACTCTTATCCCTATCCAATTGAGAAAGAGGAAGCTCACAATATGCATGTTTTTCATTAATTTCAGGTCTTCGTGTACTACAAAGTCTATCCAGTATTAAGTGTCATCTATAGGCTTTGTACTAGTAAAAGTTCACAATCCTCTACAAAGGATAGAATTGCATTTTTGGTAGACAAGCATCAATTTTTTTAACAAACTATGAATCATAGAGTGTGGGACAAACCATTTTTTTGTATTCTTACATTGATCAATACAACTATAAAAAAATTTGCTTCATTATTTAATGAGCACTCAAACTATTCTCACAAATCCTATTGAGGTTCCTCTTCATCCTTGTCATTATTCTTGAGGTGAATAGTATTTTTTTTGGAATATTTTTTCCACCAATACCATTTTTTATTACACCCAAAGTAAAATCCCTTAGCTCGTATCTCTTCCATTTCCTTTATCATGATTATGGTGTGCTTATGCATTTTTCTGTTATTTAGAACATATCTATCATTACTTCAGGCCATGGATCCTATGAGATAATTATATTTATCTACATTATTAGATCCAATATAACAAGCTAACTTGATTGGTTTGACCATAATAGTTGGGACCTATATTCTGATTTAAATGTTGGGCTACATCATTTAAGCCATGAAAGTAAAGGCCATGTTAGCATCTAGATATGCACCTTTGTTTTTTAGGCACTAACTATTGCAAAAGTTGTAGATCCAAAGGTTGTTCTTATATAACATTGCATGAAAATGATGGGTCCATTAAACCTTGATTTTGTTAAGGTTTATGTTCATTAAAAGTTTAAGCTCTCTATTGTTCCTTCTAAATTAAATGGATATTTGTTGGACGGTAAAGGCATCATCCCATAATCCTTTTGTTGAGAGTGAAATGACAGTATGGGTATGCACTCTTAAGGTATTCATGCCCATGTCAAACCCATCTAACATCTACGAGGATGATATTGAATATGGATGACCTAACCTATTGTCATCAATAATCCTAGCAAGTGTATGAGATAGCTAATTGTCTAAGGTTTGTGCCTATTGGTTGGATGTCAGTTGGTCATGTGCGATCTAGTTACTTGTATAAAGTATGTACCTACTGGTTGGCAGGAAGTCTACTGCATACGAGCTACAACTCTAAGGCCATTTTATATTACTAAGGCCTATTGGTATTCATGAAGCCTAGAGTTCCAGCTACAAACCTACCATTGAAGGGAAAAATAACTTATTAAAATTCATGTCTTATTTCTCCTTTTCATGTCATGAGCTTCTTATTGACTTGTTGTCTAGACAAACCAACAAGAATATTTTGAATCTCAAAAGGGTCACAACTTGGACTCTAAAAGGATCATCCAACAATCTCTTTCCATATGCCAAACCCTTAGTGCCAATCATATCAAATAAATATTTTTATCCCTGCAAACCCATAATGGATTTCACACTTTGTAATATCCTAACTTCAAATATCTTCCCACAAATCCAACACCTTAAGATAAATTGTATTTCATATATTTCTTAGTTTCATATCTCTTAGAGGATTTCTCTCTTTATGTTTCCAAAAAGACATGTGGCAGGCTCAAAACTTGTCATGTCATTATGCTTATGTCAACATGGTTGGCTCATTAAACACAATGTCTAATTAAATTCTACCACATGGAAATGCAACATCAACATGAATGAACTTGGAAGTACTAGTGGTGGCTATAGAGTGTGCCACATGGGACCACTACACATTTTTCAAGATAAGTTAGAAGACACCCTTATCAAAACAATTCCAAGTATTTTGGAGAATTGGACTCAAACAAGATTTCACTAAGCTCTAATAATACATCAGATCCATAGGAATTGAGCAGATTTGTCATTTCAAATATCTCCAATGCAAGAACTTTCTTATAAATGTAACACCCTGTTTCCCCCAGTCTGTAAAAATAACTATAGTGGCCAAGTATTGTGGCAAACTCAGAAATGTGAATGTGTGATGTGAATGGACCTTGTGAAAAGGTCGATGAATGTAAATAATATTATGAATATATATATTGCAGGACTGCTGAGAGGGGGATGTGCTAAAAAAGAGACCACGATGGCTGAAGAAAGGTGGTGGAAGGAGCCTGGAATAGTGGCATTAACTTCCACCGAAACCAATATTGTATTTGGACTTCACTAGCCCAGAGAACCAAGAGCGACTCGCTGGCTCCAAATTAAATCACTCGCCAAGTTGGTAGGTAAATGACTCCTCATGAGTGATGAGGGATGGGGGTGAACCGCCCATCCATAGAGTCATCAGACCTGACCACTGCGAGGAAGATCATTCCACACACAACCTCGCCGAAAAGAGAAAAGGCAAGAAGAGTGTGCGATCAAGGGACAAATGTGAGGGAAAGAGGAAGAGAGATCGGAACAACTCTGGAAAAACTACAGAGTGAGTGATAGTAGAGAAGAAGGAGAGTAACCTTTGTTCTCAGTCACTGGTGAATAAAGACTCAGTCTCGCAGCATCATGGTCTCATCTTGGGGGTGGCTAGTTGTAAATCCATTCAGAATCACTGAGCCTACGGTTGGGTGGAAACGAGCACCCCTCTCAGCAGTTGCAAACACACCTAGTGTTATTTATGATAAGTGTTTTATATTTTGCATCTTGAAATGTATATTCTGACATCTATGCTCATAGTCTGTGCAATTATGAATGGTTTGAGTATAAGACTGTCTGTGTGGTGTTTTGACCAAAAATGGTGGTTGCATGCTTATAATTGAAAGACTACATATGGATTATGTTTATAAATAGCTATATGTATGTATACCGATCTAATTCAGACTTCATGTCTGTTCTCAGGAAATCTATACCCTTATCCGTCTCATGTAATACCCTATATAGATCTCCCCATAGAGACACCCTTCTTGGAAAGCTTACCAAGAACCTGAAAAAGGATTTGATGGCGCAAGTCTCAATAATCCTGCACGAGGAGGGATAGTCCTCTTAAAACCCTGAAACCCTGAATTGTGAAATGGCAGTGTGTGGATAAGTATCGATTGACAGATGAGATCTTGTTAGAAGATCGGATGTCAGTCGTGACCGTTAGATTGGAGGAAGAAATGAGGGCATTAATACCTCAACCCCTTTCCTTTTATCTTCGTAAGTAGCAAAGAAATCGGGACCGTAGATCCCCAGGGTTTGTGGGAGTATCTGGATCGTCCATTTATAGGACACGTGGCTACCGATAAGCGTTTCGGTGTTTTGGTACCCGGGAAGACAAAGGGGAAGAACCCTGATCATCGCGAGTCGCGAAACCCCGATAATAGAAACCTCGAAATAGTTTAAGGAGTGGATGAGATAGGATAGTTCGACATTTCGATACCTGGGATACCTAAGTGCAAGTCCCTTTATACTTGCAAGTCCCGAATCTCCGGTCCGTGAAATTTCGATGGGAGAAACCATGAAATAGATGCGTAGGTTTAGGAGTCGGTATTTCAGAGTTTCGGCTCGCGGAAGGTCTAGGCACGAGATCTCATGTCTGCGTACATCGAGAAATCCTGAAATGATAATAGGATGGAGTAGCTATGAGTTTTCGGTGTTCTGGCTCCCGAGAAAACCTAGGAGTGAGACTTCTTGTCATTACCCCTCGTGAAATCCCAAAGTATGAGATCCGGAAAAGGTCTAGCATGGGTAAGCCTTGGTGTTTCGGTGTTTCGACAATCGAGAAACCCAAGGGTCAGTCTTCTTGTAAACTTCAGTCTTGAAATCTCGATGGGTGAAGGTTACGAGACTTCGACACTTCGGAAATCGGAATGCTCAAAGGCGCATTTCCTTGTACTCGCATATCCTGAACTCCCGACTTGCGAAGTCCCGAAATGGCTTAACACAGACGGTATTTGGTGTGTCGGTGTTTCGACACCTGGGATACCTGACGGTAAGTTTGCTTATGCTCACTAGTCCTGAAAACCCGGTCTACGAGTCTCGAAATGGACTAGAACACATGGTCTTGGTGTTCAACGTTCTGGTGCCTGAGATCTCCAAGGGTCAGTTTTCCTCGTAGTTTGCTAGATGTGAAATTCTGATGGATGATTCTCCGAAGTGAACAAGGGAATACCTGTATCGCAATTTCACGTATCGCGAAAGTCAATGAGTACCCTCCGATAAGGCCCGTGGCCATAACCGTCAATCAGATGAGTGCGGATAAGGGATGACAGGATCTGTATCAGGTCCCGTAGGGACTCGGGGAAATTCTATTCCTCAGAGAAGAGAAGAGAAGGCCGAAAAATATTAAATTTCGTAGTGGGTGTGTTACAATAAACATGGTACCTAGACTTAATCCAAATGCATAATATTTTAGGCTTGGATGCCTTGGTGGGCCTGGGGTTCCATGGCTTAATTTCATTAGACACTTGACACTTGCTAGAAGAATATTGCATCAGAGTTTTGCATGCATGAGGAATAAGCAAACCAAGAGAATTTAAGGATACAATGAGTTGTTATGAGAGAAATTCCAAGATCTCAAAATCCCAATATAATGACACATGGAATATTCATGTACGTATAAGGGGATTAAAGAAAATAAGATTGAGAGAACACCAAGTGACCACATTAATACAACCACATCCACTCTCATGTTTCTCCATGGTAGGATTCATCAAGTCCACAAAGGTACGAGTCTATGATAGTTGGATATGATGTGGACTACCGATTAAATGTCATGTGGCAGCGGGGCCCACCACTAAAATAATTATACATTGCAGTATTATTTTACAAAATGTTTGATTCATATTGAGGTAAATAATAAGTAGAGGGTTGAGTCTCCTCAAAGGTGAATAAAACATACAATTTCTTTTAAGAACAGATTGGAGGGCCCTAGAGCCTCTGGATGACTATAATATTTCGGACAAGATCTGCTATGAGGAAACTTTTCTCTGAGTTTTGCCTCTTTTTGGTTGGAAGAAATATGAGAGGTATGGCTATGGAAATATAGTTAGGACATGATGTATATTCTGATTTCAGTTTTGAAATATTGATTATAATGTTTTTTTCATGAAAAAAAATTGGTGTGGATATGCCTCAAAATTTTAAACTGGATAGAAAACATTATTTTCCTCAGGCTTGTTGATAAGAAACATCTTCTTGAACTCATGGATATATTGTACATATTGCTAATAGCTTGGCAAAGAAAAACATTGTTGGTTGCTTACATCTTGTCTGGTGATCTAATTTTAAAAAAATAAGGATTTAGCGATGTTATATTTGTACGGAAATTAACAACCATGTCTATCAGAAAGCACCACAGAATGTATTGTATTTGGAGTTCCTCTATAGCACTGCAAGGGGAATATGGTGATGTCACATGTTTTGAGACAACAAATGCCTGCCAAAAGTCGCATGTGCCACTATCTCAATGACTTCAAAGAAGTCAGTTGATAGAAGCATATGTTCAATGATTTTCCAAAGTATATTGTCATTCTTCACCAACTTGATGGGCAAGGTAATATACATGTTTGTAAACATTAATTTTGAGAATTTGCATGGATTGAAAGAATTTTTTTCTGAAATCGAATAGAAAATAATACAAAAAGATAATCCACTATGGGAGACATTGTAGAAGGTTATTTAGGTATTTTCGATGGCCTGATGAATTTGGCATTACTTATGATCAACATGGATTAGAAAGGCTTGGTGTAGTGATTCATAATGATGTAGCTAACTTCGACATTGAAGTGAGGGTGATTGGGAGATTAGTATTTATAGTTCTAAGCAAGATAAATATGATCAGTCAAGGAGCACTCATTAAATGATGGAAAACATGCTAATGATGAATAGTAGATGAGAATAAGGACCTTCTAACATGATGGAGTAAAGATTCTTGGAAATATCAAAAGAAATTATGGGGTTGGACAGAGCATCTCTGAAGATAAACAAATTGTCAAAGATCTTGTCAAAATAAGGGATATGGTGCATGGTCGTGTTGATTGAGGGGTTCTCTTTTCTGTCTCCTTTTAGTAGTAATAATAATAATAACATATTTTTAAGGTCAAAGCCAAGCCAGACACCAAATTGGTGTATGAGACCCCCTCCACCCAGCGAATTTACTGGTAAAGTCTATGGAGGTATACATACCCTACCGACCCCCTCTGGATTTGAACATATGACCTCTTAGAAGAAAACTACAACTTCTTGTCTACCAAGGCGATTTACTAAGGAAGAATATGTTCTACCTGTGGGATCAAAGGTAAAATCTGGTCTACCAAGGGGAATACTACAACTTCTGAGGATATAAATGACAATGGCAATGACACTATTGGATACCGATGATGTTTTGGAATCATGGAGGTGAAAGATTGACAATTGTTGCACCTAGAATAAGATTAAGGGACTATTGAAACATTGATATTTATCAGTTGACATAAAATAAATTCTCACTATCTCAAGGAGATAACTACCCTTTTCAAATTTTGAACTACTCTTTGAGCATAATTCTTATTTTTTCCAAACTAACGTCCACAAACAAACTAACCAATAAAAGAAGAAAAATTGAACATGTTTTAAATTAGAATATGGATTGTAATGCATCACTACTATTAACGGTTTTCGTAGTATACAGTATAGGACTCGACAAAAAATTTGATTTTGCAATTCTCTGGACATGACAACTGGATGAGTATGGCCAATCTTCTCCATATTATCCTAATTTTGTAAAAAAAAGTTCACAATGTATACACATACTTCGAGAATTCCTCGAGGCTCTCCCATAAAAAGTGTCATTTTGTTCAAACAAACATCAAAAGACACTGCCTTCAACAGATACAATTTACAAAAATATGGGAGATCTATGATATTTTTGGTTAAAGAGTTATTTTTAGTGAAACAAGAATCACACTTTAAATTGCAATTTTTCGAGTTTGAATTGGATCAGCCTCCAAACAAGACAATCCAAAGGTCACCAATTCAAACTCACATTAACCAAGTTTGACTAAGTCAACACAATTCAAACTCGTGATTTTGGCATGGATTGCAAGTCAAGGGAAGATTGTGCTAGTTGGCCTATGGAAGCAATTTTCTGTGGGTTTTCTGTAATTTTTTCTCCCTGTTTGAACTAGTTTCTTCTCTACCAGTAAACTAAAAGTGGAAAACAGAGCTACAGGAGGTTGAAGTAATACATTTAAGGCCATACACTGACCCTGCTGGACATCTATGGGCAGGGGATAAGAAGGCGTAGGAAATCCAATTCTTAGGGATCTAAATATTGCATAAAAACAATTCTTAGGGTGTATTCTTAGGAGGTATGGGAAAGGGAGAAGAAGGCGTAGGAAATCCTTCAATTCTTAGGGCATATGGGTAGGGAACACCTTATAGAATTAAAAATTATAGGTCTATTATAAAAATTGGATATGGATACAGAATGGAGAAATTGGAAATTCCAACAAAAATTAGAGTGTTGGAGACTCTTTTTTTGTTGTGTGTTTTGTCATGAAGTTGGGTGTCTAAAAAATGATCCTCATCAATCGACATCTAGAAATGATTCTACACAACGTGACACATTAACTCCAACAACATCTCTAGATAAAAGAGGTATGTATATCTCATACATGTTCTTGCACCTTCATAATGTTCCTAGTGGCTTCTCGATTCCAATTGGTTATGAGGCTACTACTAAACATATGGACTTAACAAGTGATGGTCCTCATTTGATGTTTGAGTCCCGAATTAGATCAAAAAGGATCAAGGGAACATCTGGCTCAAAAGAGTTATTATAGGAGTTGGAGGAGATCATTTAGAATACGATTGTTCTGGGGGAATGTAGTGTACCCTCTGTATATACACAATTTGCTTCTAATGATACTAAGTTGGTCCATGTCCAAACGAATAATTTTTTGGTCAAAGAGACTAAGTCACAATCCCTTCTACCCACAAATGACCCTAAGAAGAAGTCTAAAAAACTTTCCCTAAAGTGCTTATGTTTGTTAAGATCATTAAAATAATTCGAGATGGATCCAAGGGGGTTGGTGGGGGGACTATCCATGGACAAGAAAATGCCTTCTACTATTGAAAGGAAATCACATATATCATTTTATAAGTTTCAAGCAAGGAAATAAGTAAGAGAGGTTAAACAACTCACCATCAATGGGGTCTTTAGAGCAGGGAAGACCTAAAAATTGGTTACAAAATTATCATTATTTCACTAAATTCCATAGCGTTTGGGGGTGCCCACAAACAGTTATCCCTCAAATGAATGTTCTCAATTTACCAACCTAATGTTATGATCCTACAAGAAATTTACCAACCTAATGAAGATCTTTTTGTGCATTTAAAACTGTAAAATTCCCACTCAATTATTTTTGGTCTTTTTCTTGGTTTTACTGTGTTGGCCTTTCGTCAAAATATTTTCCACTGAAATGTTTATAGAGGTTGTTATGAATTAAATCATTGCTGTAGCAATTTTATATGAATTCCTAAGTGTGCAATTTTGACCAACACTTGGACTGTATGATATTTCACACTGTTTGACTGCCCAATTTGTAGTTATGGTATTTTAGATGGATTCTTGAAGTGTTTTAGATGGTTGGCATAGATTTAAATTTGAATATGACCTAACTCAAATCTGCAGAATATCTAATTCGAGCATGGTGCCCTATATCGAATATATAGTATATATCATTTAAATGATGATGCATGTGTGCCCTCAACTTTTCAGACTGAAAATGTTGAAAAGGACAGAGTGAGGAAAATTTACCAGAATGGAATCCATTGTTGGTCTAGTTCACTTATTTGTCGCTCTTTGTCTCTATGGCTCATTGCTAGGGTCACCACGCCTCTTGTTGAGGTCTCTATCTACCTTTGTGGATCGGTATGAATGCGAATGGACCGAATGGAGTCGACCGAGTTCAGGGATCAATTCTTGGAATGGGGTCGGTCGAGTTTGAATGGGACGAGTTAGGGAGAATGGGGTTAGGGCTTCTGGTTTTGTTCGACTGTGGATTGTGAATGGTGTTATGGTGCCGGTCGGATTCTGTTTTCATTGTGTGCAATATTGCAAATGGTTTTAGGGCGCGGTCGAGTTTTGTTCGTTACATATATATCATATATGTTACATATATATGTTATATATGTAACATATATAACATATATATTCATTACATATATATGTTATATATGTAACATATATAACATATATATTCATTACATATATATGTTATATATGTAACATATATAACATATACATGTTACATATATATGTTATATATGTAACATATATATAACAATATTTTAATTTTATAGTGAAGTGGGGAAATGTTCCATGTGAACATCACTTGGACATGGCCAGTTAGTCGATCCTAAGATATGGGGAATCCTTGTATCAAGGATGCACTCTGCATGAACATCGAAAGAAAATTGGGTTAATATTCTTGAACCGGGGCATGGTGGTGGACGACAATGTTAAGAAATTTGGAGATGTCATTGGGGGCCTGGGAAGAGTTATCTTTTCTTTTTAATGACTTTCCCACCCTAAAATTGGTTCAACCAGAGATAGGGTCCAACATATGAAAGAGAACCACACGTCTTGCAGTGTTTGGTACCCCCTCGGCGGTGATTGTAAATATGATGAACCGAGTACCATCCATGCCTGATCATACTCATATCTGCCTCCTTGGATTTTTCAATGTCCACTAGGTTAGCGATCTTGATGAGATAATATCTACCTTGGGCTACTTGTTTTCTCTTGGATATGGAGCAATTTTTTAGTGTTCTAAGAAGAAACAAGTTGTTATTCTCTTCTCCACTAATGACAACTATGCTTGTGAAGTTCATGTCGGGAAGCATCTTCCCTGGATACAAATGATGCTTGATCAACTTGGTCTTCCTCCACAAACTCATTCCACCTTTGTGACAATCAAAGTACCATTGAGCTTATTCATAATATAATGAATCATCAGAAGACAAAACACATGGATATTTAGATGCACTAAATTTGGCAACCTTATGCTCAAGGATAGCTTGTGTGAATCTTTGTTCCTTTAGTAGATCAACAAGTAGATATATTCACCAAATCTCTTCTAGATCCTGCCTAAACCCCTGTAACTATAATTTTTAATAATATTACGTACAACCACTATTATCGAGTAACCATCTAACCCATAAGAACCTATGGCCATTAACCCTTATAACCACTATAATTTATTTCCCCAAATGCATTTGACTCATAACCACTACAATGTTTAGAATCCCAAACCCCTAAACCCTTGAAAATTTAACCATAATATTTAACCCTTATAACCCCAAAATGTACATTAACTATTACATCTATCCATTATTAGTACTAGTCTATCACCTATGTTAACCCTAATCGCTTATAACCTCTATAAATTCTAACTTATAAACCCCAAATAGCTAAAGCCTAACTTATTAACCCTATTCACCTAATACCTATATCTCACAAACAATAATCCTTATAATAATCAAACCATATAACCACTTTACTCCATAACACTATAACCCTTATCATCCCTAACACCTAACCCTTAATTCTTACCATACCTAGCCCCTATAAACATTAACCCCTAATACCTATAAAGCACAATTCTTAACCAATGTAACCTTTATCTGACTTGTAACTACTAATGAGCTTAACTACCATAACCCCTAATACAACATTTTGACATGAAGAGCACTGAAACAACATCAAATCCTACCATAACATGGCCCTACAATATCGAGAATACAAAGGTCATGGCTATGTCAATTGACATAGGTGAAAAGGAACACGTGTCTAGTGACACCAAAATAACAAGAGAATCATTAGTAGAGAATTGTAAATTCATTGTATTTGTGTTCAAACAAATACAAAGAATGTTCAATCATTACTAGAGAAATGAGGAACCAAATGCAAATAATGTTCAAACTAGCACAAGAGAGAGAATTTGTGTTTATTTCCATAGAACATGGAATGCATGATACAAATAAGAAAACTCTATAATTCATGTTGACCTACACATTATTGAACAATGCGTTGATAGATGCTAAAAGCTATAACTAATGCTTCAACAAGGTGATCTTTGAGAAACTTGGTAAGAATTAATTCTACATATTCATAGGGCTATCATGACAATCAATTAGACTATTAATGACACCAATACCAAAAATTTATTGATACGGTGAAACAAGGAGTATAGGTTACAAACATTATGATCTTAGACAAGGATGGAGCACAAAAATACATATGGAAATAGGATATTTCTCTCTAACCAATATGTTGTTGGATGATGGTTCCATAGTAAGCAATATGATTAAGGATACATGGGGAAAGTTAGAGAAATAAAAATTGAGGCCACTAGAGTTGTTGGTTGACAATAAAATCCATCAATCACTTTGACAAGGTGATCAATGAACATTTCATATTGAATTCATTCAATAGATTCCAAGGATCACTGCAACATTATCAATTGGGCTATTAATGATTTCAATTTCATATGGAAATAGAAGATCTCACTCTACCCAATTTAATAATATTAGATGGTGATTATAGGATAATCATTATTATGGAAACAAAAATAATTAGAGAAACCAAAATTGTGACCACCAAGAAGGAGAAATAATCATTGATGATTAGTGAGCCAACACAATTGGATTAAAAAATAGGATAATATTGAATAATTATTGATTTAATAAGTTGCAAGATTGAATCAGGAGTTGGCTATTTCTAGTGAATCCTCTAGAAGCAGGCAATATGAACTATATGAATGCAAAGGGAAAGGGTAGTATAACTTGAGGATTGCTTAGAGGTAATAAATCATTTTATAGTGGATCATTGTAGCATTGGAAAATGGATAATCTAAGTTTTTTGTTGCTATAATATAGAATAAAAACTAATAACTAAACCCAAAGGGAAGAATCCAC
Organism: Picea engelmannii; assembly: GCA_009831015.1. NCBI lineage: Eukaryota > Viridiplantae > Streptophyta > Pinopsida > Pinales > Pinaceae > Picea > Picea engelmannii. The sequence continues at coordinate 768,095 of ML783555.1, read as the reverse complement.
TCAAGTGAATGATGAGAAGGAAAATTACCCATCACACGGCTTGACCAATGTTACCACTGGTAAGTGTAAAATTCAATGAAGGTATTCCATGACCATACTAACTAAGTTGTTCTTAAATATAGGGAACATATACCCACTCAAAAAATTAATGTAGAAATGAAGAATGAACCTCAACCCATGATAATGGGAATTGAGTGGAGGATAGAATTGCTAGCCAAACAATTAACATATTTAAGAATAGAAAGAATTATTTGCATGGTCCTATAAATATGGAATCTAACCCGTTGTTCAATAGGGGAGTGGGGGGAAGTTATCAACCCCAAAATATGGAATATAAGTCCAAGGCCCTGAGGGGACAAAGTTTGAATTCTAATTTGGTGGGAATATTCCATTAGAAAAATCATTTCCTTTCTTATATGTTATGGTAGATAGTTGACGACATTTACAAGAATAAAATACAAGGCAATATTGGAAGAGCTTGAGGAAATTTCAAGAATTCCTTAGCTTATCCCCTCAATGAATAACAACTGACAAAATAATGAAAAATACTAAAGGTTGATGAGACATATAAAAGACCGATGGAAGCCTAAAACTTGCGTCAACCAAATTGGGTACTCTGAAAGAAAATTAGGGTTTATGGTTTACATGATGAAGTAATGATGGAAGAAAGTGGGTGTGTCGCTAAAATTTGAGTCCAGAAACCCTCCCATATCATTAAGGCATGCCAATAGTCTATCCATGAAAAATTTCAGTGCATACAAAAATTGTTTGAAAACATTTCAACGTTGGCCCCATTCACAGGTCCCTGCTGTCGGACATGTCTAGTCCTCATGCAATTTTTGTTCCTCATTCCTCGTTACTTGACCATGGTGTAGTCCCCAAGATCCATTATTTTTGTACAAAATTACATACTAATGGCATAAAATTATCGATGAACTTTTTTCGTCGATAGTATAGCAAATTCGTCGCAAGATTATTTACATTTGTCTCTCTTGCGACGATATCAAATGATGCATCTTGGATTCATTTCATATTTGGTTTATCAACTTAAAATATCGATTTGATACTTTGCAAGCTAGCTGGACCTTCAGTCAAATAAAAATATGAAACTTGGAAGCATTAACATATCTACTAGAACATATGAAAAATAGCTCGGTTTATGGTTTACATGATGAATTGATGATGGAAGAAAGTGGGTGTGTCAGTCAAATTTGAGTCCAGAAACCCTCCCATATCATTAAGGCATGTGAATAGTCTATCCAGGTCAAATTTCAATGCATATCAACACAATTTGAAAACATTTCGACGTTGGCCCCATTCACATGTCATTATTGCTCACCTATAGTATCTTGATGGTGTTGATTAAGAAATCAATGAAATAGAGGGATTTTTTATCACAACTATGAAATTGATACATTGTATATACATTAATGTAGAACCTGAAAGCAAAATGAAGAAAGAGCGACAAAGGCATAAAACTTGTGTCAACCAAATTGGGTACATTGAAAGAAAATTAGGGTTTATGGTTTACATGATGAAGTGATGATGGAAGAAAGTGGGTGTGTCACTCAAATTTGAGGCCATAAAACCTCCCATATCATTAAGGCATGCCAATAGTCTATCCATGAAAAATTTCAGTGAATACAGAAACTATTTGAAAAAATTTCAACACTAGCCCCATTCGCAGGTCCCTATTGCCAGACGTGTATAGTCCTTGTGAAATTTCCATTCCTCGTTCCTCATTACTTGACCATGGTGTAGTCCCTAAGATACATTATTTTTGTACAAAATTACATACTAATGGAATAAAATTATCGATGAACGTTTTTCGTCAATAGTGTAGTAAATTCGTCGCAATATTATTTACATTTGTCTCTCTTGCGACGATATCAAATGATGCATCTTGGATTCATTTCATATTTGTCTTATCAACTTGAAATCTCAACTTGATACTTTGCAATCTATCTGGACCTTTAGTCAAATACATATATGAAACTTGGAGTCATTAACATATCTACTAGAAAATATGAAAAATAACTGGGTTTATGGTTTACATGATGAATTGATGATGGAAGAAAGTGGGTGTGTCAATCAAATTTGAGTCTAGAAACCCTCCCATATCGTTAAGGCATGTGAATAGTCTATCCAGGTCAAATTTCAATGCATACAGATACAGTTTGAAAACATTTCGACCTTGGCCCCATTCACATGTCATTGTTGCTCGCCTCTAGTATCTTGATGGTGTTGATTAAGAAATCAATGAAATAGAGGGATTTTTCATCACAACTATGACGCAAATACATTGTATATACATTAATGTAGAACCTGAAATCAAAATGAAGAAATACCGACGAAATCCTAAAACTTGCGCCAACCAAATTGGGTACTCTGAAATAAAATTAGGGTTTATGGTTTACATGATGAAGTGATGATGGAAGAAAGAGGGTGTGTCACTCAAATTTGAGTCCAAAAACCCTCCCATATCGTTAATTCATGCCAATATTCTATTGATGAAAAATTTCAGTGAATACATAAATTGTTTGAAAAAATTTCAACGTTGGCCCCATTCGCAGGTCCTTGTTGTCGGACGTGTCTATTCCTCGTGCAATTTTTGTTCCTCGTTCCTCATTCCTTTTTCCTCATTCCTTGACCATGGTGTAGTCCCAAAGTTCCATTATTTTTGTACAAAATTACATATTAATAGCATAAAATTATCGACGAACATTTTTCGTCCATAGTATAGCAAATTCGTCATAAGATTATTTACATTCGTCTCTCTTGCGACAATATCAAATGATGCAGTTTGGATTCATTTCATATTTTGTTTATCAACTTGAAATATCAATTTGAAACTTTGCAAGCTAGTTGGACCTTCAGTCAAATACAAATATGAAACTTGGAATCATTAACATATCTACTATAACATATGAAAAATAGTTGGTTTTATGGTAATTTCCATGATGAATTGATGATGGAAGAAAGTGGGTGTGTCAGTCAAATTTGAGTCCAAAAACCCTCCCATATAGTTAAGGCATATGAATAGTCCTTGACCATGGTGTAGTCCCCAAGATCCATTATTTTTGTAGAAAATTACATACTAATGACATAAAATTATCGACAAACGTTTTTCGATGATAGTATAGCAAATTTGTCGCAAGATTATTTACATTAGTCTCTCTTGCGACGATATCAAATGATGTTTGGATTCATTTCATATTTGGTTTATAAACTTGAAATCTCAATTTGATACTTTTCATGTGAGCTGGACCTTCAGTAAAATACAAATATGAAACTTGGAATCATTAACATATCTACTAGAACATATGAAAAATAGGGTTGATGGTAATTCTAATAAGATTCAAATAGGTAACAATATTGATGAAATATTATATGATCATGATGGTATAAAAATGAAAGAGCTTCTCTTGGTTTCAAGAATATGTTATCCTCTACTTAACAAGGCCAACCACGTGAAGGTGGAAGCTCACATGGCCCCTCCCCTCCCCCTCACATCACTCTCAATTGATCCCCAAAACCCAATCTATAAAATATAAAATAATCGAAAGCAATGTCCTATTAAGATTCATGCATAGAAACTAGAAAAACAAAAATTAATGAAGGTACATGAAATTATGTGTTTCTAAATGATATTTTTAGTCTACCATGTACTTTACTATATTGACAACTATTTTTAGGTTTCAAGTAATAAATTTTTATTTTTTAAATAAAAAAGAGCAGAGCCTAATATATTAATTGTCCAGAAAATAGGGGCAACTAGAAACACCATGTCTTCCTGTTGTCGCGCCATGTAAGCAAAAATTGATACAACTGGCTATCTATGCAGTCTGTGAAATAGAAAAACTGGTTGGCATATGTGTTTCCCAAAGGAAACCAAGACAGTTGGCAGCCATTGGCCTGAAAAAAAACTTTTAGTCTTAGAGTTACAAAATGATGGCTTCTAGCCATGACTAGCCTGAGGGAAACCAAGAAAAAGACAAAAAATATTGACTCTGACATTTACCCGGTGGTCTCTACATCATCCATGTCACCTTTGCCATCCTTGTCCACGGCCTTTGCTCTCATCACGAAGGGTTGATCACACATTGGGTAGCGATGTCCTGGCAGTGTATTTGAGTAGGCATCGTAGAGAAAGTCGACTCATTGGTTGACTAGACTGGTGCGGTGGATTAGGTCCTCCACCAAGCTCCTCAGTTCAAATACTAATGTCAGGTGGTCTGGGTGGAGGAGTGGAAATTAGACATTCCCTACCTCTTTCATGGAAGAAAGAGGACGCGGCATAGGAGCGATTCCACCCTCCTCATCTAGACTAACCCCTATCGTCTCGCCTTCCAGACCAGTTGCCTCATCCTTGACTGACTCGTTTCTTCCCAGGACTTTTTTTGGAGGGACCTTTGTTGCTCCTGTGGTCGATTCTACCTCCAAATCTATCGTAATTTCTTCAATGATGTAGTAGGGGGGGGAATCAACCAATTGGGCTTCTCCTCCTTGAGAGCCATGATGATTCTTGGTGTCCAGTTGGGTAGTTTCCTCTAGAAAACAAGTCAACAGGTTCCAATTTTCTGGAATGGTGAAGAGCAGGTGTTCCTGGGGGGGCTTGAATGGGTTCGTCTGGGATGATTTCTTCAATATAGGCCATGGGAGGCATTCCAGGCCTCCTATTTTTTTGGATGAGCTGCGTCCATGCCATGGACAACACCCTCTCGAAATTTTGTTGTCTCTTTCTACATGCAACCGAAGCATAGCAGAAAGCCCCCCTGCGGGGCTTGCCTCGTTCCCGTGGCATGTGGAGGTGCCAAACAATGGCCCTGACAGCAATTAGGTAACTACAATCACACCAGAGCTCAGGGATGCCCAAATTCTGCAGCTTCATCTTGAAATGAGCCCCTTCTTTTTCCAAATCGAATAAATTCATGATGAGTAATGTGACCAGACCCGCCATTAAGGAAATCTGCTGAGTTCTCTATGACTCCATTCCCTTCACGCGCACGAGAGGTATTGGATCATAGGACTAGTTGATCCAGCTTACTCCCATCCTTAATGGTGAGGGGATGGGAGCCGATGGCCTATATTTAAGGCCCGACCAAGCATTGTACCACATGTCGTCCCTGTGCGAGGTGGCACCCCATTCGGGGTTGGGTAGTCCTTGTTGGAAAGGCGTTGACACCGGGTGGAGAGTTCTATAACTTCCAAGATGTGAGGATCCTAGTAGATTATTTCCCTCTCCGTTGTTACCCCTTCATTTACTAAGAAGTCCACTAGACTATTCGCATCCATTTTCACATGGGAGGGTATGATACTGAGATTGGGTTTGAGTAGGCCCCAAATTCCTCTAACAGATCTGACATTCTCCAGCTAGGTGAGATTTTACTTGGATGTTCCCTGTGGAGAATCTTAGTAATTAGCTGGATGATGATTTGAGAATCCCCTTCCAAAATGATGTTGTGGAAGTAGTTTTCTATTGTTGTTTGTATGCCCTGGAGGAGGCCAGTCAGTTCAGCGACATTGATTGTGTTTTCCCCAATGAAACTTGCCAGAAGGCAAAGGATTTGGCCATCTAAGTTTATGAGGGAAGCTCCAAATCTGGCTGGTCTCGGGTTCCTTTGGAAGCCCCATCAAAGTTGACCTTTATAAATCATACAAGAGGGGGGGACTAGGTAATTGAGCTGCTTCCTCGGTGACTACTTGGATTTACCCCGGGATGATTGTTCAAGCTAAGATGCCAATGTCAGAAAATGAACTACTCCTCCAAATCGAATTTCATATCCTCCTGCTTCCAAATTTTTCTTTGGATTGTTTCCCAAATGAATTTGTTTATTTTTCCCCATATTAGGTCTGGAGTGGATGCCTTGGAATGGAAGATCCTTTTATTTCGTTCCTTCCAGATTTGTCAGAGAGTGAATCCTAGGAGTAGTAGCCAAATGTGGGAAAGAATAGGATTTTTGAAGGGTAGAAAATCCCAATTTTTGATTGTGTCTCTAATACTAATCCTATTTTGGTTCATCCTTCACATTGCTTGAGCCCCTTGGTCCCATATCCACCGGCTAAAAGGACATCTATTGAAGAGATGTTCCAAGGTTTCCTCTTGTTGTTGACATAAGGGGCATATTGATGGCCCAATGAAGCCTCTTTTCTAGAGATTATCCCAAGTGAGGATACGGTTGTGGACGATGAGCCAAAGAAAGGTTGACACCTTTGGCCAGAGGAAGGGGCTCCTTACCTTGTTCCATATATTCTCCTTGTCTCGATTCTAGTGATTACCTTCTAGATAGTAGGCTTCTTTGACTGAAACATTACCTGTAGTGGAGTGCCCCCATCTAAGAATGTTTGAGCCTTCTCGCATGGTAATTTTCCTATGGATAGCATAGTGCCTCCAGGCGTGAAGTTTCGTGCTCTCTAGGATCTATAGCTCCTAGGTGGAGGTCCTCCATTGTCTCCAGGGTAGAGTTCTGTCTCCAGGTTGCCAAAAATCCTTTACATGTTGAAAGGTGTCTGTGTGAAGCAGTTTCTTGAGGGGGCTTAGATCCTCTATCTGATCCAGAGGTTTTTGTTGTTTCCATGAGTCCTGTCAGAAAAGTGCATTTTCCCCATTCCAGATCTCCCAGAAGGCATGCTTCTGAACCAACTCTCTGTTTTTCCAGGCTATGTTCTAGATGTTGGATCCCTGAATCTGGTCATTGTGACAGATGAGTTTGTCTGCACCTGTGGTTGAAGAATATTTTTGTTTCCAAATTTGTGCCCAGAGTGCAGTGGGGGCCTTTAGCCATATCCACCACTTTTTGTCTCCCATAGCTTGTTTGATTTTACCTGGGTCTCGAAGTCCCATCCCTCCCCACGCTTTAGGCTTACAAAGCTTGTCCCAACCAACTAATGCCCACTTCTTGTTCGGCTAGTGCACATTCCAAAGGAAGTTTCTTTGGAGGTTTTAGATAGCGTTGATGACCTATTTAGGCACTTCCAGGGCCGTAAATAGGTAGGTAGGAAAAGTTTGTAGATATGACTTGAGAAGCACCAGCCTTGCTGCAATATTGAGAGGTCTAAAGGTCCAGTTGTTAAGCCTATTGGACATAGAGAGAAGCAGGTTGTCCCAAGAGATGGATCTTGCTGGATCTCCTGTGAAGGGGATGCCTAGGTAGCTGGACGGAAGAGAGCTCTTGGGTATGCCCAGGAGTCTTGAGATATGATTCTGAACCCCTATCGGAGTGTTGAAAAAGTAGATTTTGGATTTGTCAAGGTTGAGGGCCATGCCTAAAGCTTCTACAAAGTCAGAGAGGATGGAGGTGAGATTGATGGCCTCTGATGTAGTGGGGGTATTCAAGAGGAAGGTGTCATCGATGAATTGGCTATGCGAGGGTGTTGGTTGAATATTATGTAAGGGTAGGCCTTTAAGGGTTCCTTCCAGTACCATTGTCTTGATGTAATGTCCTAGTCCTTCCGCCATGAGGATGAAGAGGAAGGGAGAAATAGGGTCCCCTTGTCTTATTCCCCTGGAGGGAGTAAAGGGTTGGGAGGGTACCCCATTTACCAGGATGGAAAATAAGGTTGATGTGGTTAATTTCATAATCCAATTTACCTAGTTTTGGTCAAATCCAAAGTCTTCTAGCATAGAGCAAAGGTACTGCCAGCTGATTCTATCAAAAGATTTTGAAAGATAGAGTTTAATAAGCATACCTAGGGTTTTATTCGTCTTGAGAGAGTGTATTATATTATGAGACAGGATGACGTTGTCCATGATTTGTCATCCTTCTACATAGCCTAATTTTTCCTTGGATATGATGAAGGGAAGGATTGGCTTAAGATGAGTAGCAATCACCTTTGTAATGATTTTGTATATGACATTGTAGAGTGCGATTGGTCTGTATTTCTTGGGATGGGTCAACCTTTCCTCCTTCAAAATTATAATGAGGAAATTTGAATTGAGGGTTGATAATACTTGGTCGGAGGTTTGTAATTCCTCCACAACCTGCCTCACCTCTTCCTTCATTAAGTCCCAATAATGGTGGAAGAAGTCGGTGGTGAAACCATCTAGGCCAGGTGCCTTTCCTGGTGGCATTTATTTAATTGCCTGATCCACTTCTTCCTGAGTAATGGGTTTCATTAGTGCTTCATTATGTTCTGGAGTCACCAGGGAGGGTATATTCCCTGTTACCCTCTGGATTATTGTCATTTTGTCTCCATTGGTTTGCGTTAGGATATCCTTGTAGTAGGTGTTTAACTCTTCAACTATTTGGGTGTGTTCCCTGATGGGGTTTCCTTGGGCATCTTCTAGATGTGTGATTCTATTGATGTAGCGCTGGTGCACCATGGCTCTATGGAAGAATTTTGTGTTCTTTTCGCCCTCTTTGAGCCACTGGACTCTAGATTTCTGTTGCCATACAATTTTCTCTTGTTTCTTCGTTTCCTCTAAACTGGCTTGGAGCTCTTCTTCCTCCTTCATTAGGTCTGTTGTTCTAGTCCCTGAAATGAAGATTTACTAAAACTCTACTAACATGTTTTCAATAGCCTGCATGCTTTGAAATATGTTTCCAAAAGTTTTCTTGTTCCAGAGATTCAACAACATTTTGAAATTTTTAAGATGCTGCTGGAATTTGTACATACAGGTACCATGGTCTATTTCCACTTGGGCCCATGAAGACTTTGTGAGATGATGAAAGTCAGGGTGTGATAGCCATAATTTCTCAAATCAAAAGGGTTTGTGCTGAGGCACAATCCCTATTTCTAGGCATAAGGTGACCGACCAATGGTCTGAACCGACCCTTGGGAGAATGAGACTCTCCATGCTTGGATCCCTTTCTAGTAATTCCTTTGCTATAAGGAAGCGGTCCAAATGGCAGGCCACCTATTGGTGCCCCAATCTGTGGTTGGACCAGGTAAAGGTACCATTGCGGTTTTCTATGTCTACAAGATTTAGTGAATCTATGAGGGTTTTAAACTTACCACTGTTAGGATCCAGTCACTTAGTCCTATATTTCTTCTCCTCTAGCCTCAGGATCATGTTGAAATCGTCTCCTAGGATCCATTTGTGTGTGCTCAGTAGGGATTTGATATGAGATATTCACTTCATGAGATTTTCCTTGTCCTACTCACTCTGAGGTCCGTAAAAATTTGTGATGTAACCTTCTTGAGCTAACCTTGTGATCATGAAATAGGCGGTGAGCGTGCCAATGGTAGAGAAAGGTTCGTTGAGGGTGATCGTGTTGGGGTTCCATAATATGGCTAATCCTCCTGATGCTCTGGTGGAGTCGGTATGTATGGATTCACACCCTCGCCAACTTCTTTGGAATATGATTTTCGCTTCCCGTCCAACACATTTTGTCTCCTGAAGTAGCAAGATGTCTGGATTTTCTTCTTGGATCGAGTCTCGTAGGTTCGTTTGTATGGATCTACCATTAAATCCCCTAATATTCCAGGTGATGATATTAATCATATTGGTTTTTGGGTTGGGTGGAGGTATCCCTCCGAGATCTTTTGGATTTGCCCAGAATTGAGCATGAGGTTTACTGCTTCCTTGATAAGCTGTTGGGATGACTTCCATCCTCTTCTTTTGTTTTCATGGGGTATATTCTTTGTGTCTGAGCTTGGATCTATGGCTACACCTAGCATGGCTATGGATCCTGCTGTGGAGTCCAAGAAAACTTTATGGACTTTGCAGAGATTCTCTTTGGGAAGGGCTTGCAGATCCTTGCGATTGAGAGATTCTTCCAATTTTTCCAGATCTATGCCTACTAGGTCATGGTCGTCCAAATGCATGTAGATGGCTGTGTCGATGGGTCTGTGCTCTTATAGGTTGGCCTCATTGGTTTGTATCGTTGAGGGTGTAGCTTGGTTATTCCCTTTCGCCTATTGTTTTTCTTTGTGTGGATCTTTGATTTCTTCATCTGTTGGTAGATGGTTTAGGATATCATAAGAGTTTTTGGTCTGAACGTTGGGCCTTGGATTTGGGTGTTGTTTCTTTGGAGGGTTTTTCCTTCTTCTTGTGACCGTGGTGAATCCATCTTTCTGCTTGGCCTCGTTGGCTTTGGTTTCTTGGATATTCAGTGGACAGTCCCTAAAGAGGTGGCCATGTTCATGAAACTTCCTGCAGTGGAATGGAATTTGTTCATAATCCAACGTTTGTTGCCAGTCCTCATATTGATACTCTAGAGTGATAGATCAGGGAAGAGCTTTGGAGATGTCCATGTATACACAGATTTGGGCATATGAGGTGTATTTTCTTTGCCTTGCGGCCTCTGATGCTTTAACATAATGCCCCAATATGTTTCCTATTCCCATGAGGATTTCCTCCAACCAAAACTCATGGGGAAAAGAGTAAAGTAGAATCCAGACTGGAGCCATTGTAAAATATTCCTTGTCCGGGCTAAATCTATCCATCCAAAAGTGTAGGAAAATCTCAGCCGAGTTGTAGAAGTATGGTTCATTTTAAAAGATTTTGTCCTTATCTTCCAGGTTGTACAAGATTATTGTGAAAAATGCTTTCGAGCTCAGCTGGACCTCGTAATATCCTTTAGGGATCCACCAGTCTTTGATCCAACGAGTTATATCTTGTTCCGAAGGCCATAATCCTAGGAAATTTCCTATGAGGGCATGCTCTCGCATGAACTGTGTGTGTTCGCCTACCCTTGTTGAGTGGATGATATATCTTAGGGGTTTCTCCATTTGTGGGATGCATTTTCTCGGCTTCCATCCATGAGGTGATTTTGGATGGGACGTTCCTTCTTCCAAATCCATCTCTTTCTGGATCCCTTGTTCTCTGGCTAGGAGTTGGTCTCGTAGCTGTGATGAGGGCTCGAAAGAGGGACACTTCACTCTTGTTCATGTCCTATTGTTGGTGGTTACGTTGTTGTATGAGGGGGGTTTCCCCCCCTCCGCGAGACTCATTCTGACTGATCAGACTCCGGGTCTTCCTGTTACAGATCATATCGGACATAACGTATTGTGGCAGAGAGTTCAATTCATGCGCAGATGTGTAGGGGAGGCATTGCAGAGCGCTAGGGTTTCAGCCTCATGAAAAATCCTATTATTAAAGTGTATGACTTTCAGGTTTCAAATAATAATTAAACATGTAACCTAGGATATAAAAACGTCGCATCAAACTTAAAAACATGTAATTAACCCATGACATTAAAAGTAAATTATTTTAAGAGAATAATTCATATAAATTAAAATATTATATAGTCACGTACCTAATCCAACCTCAACATCTGTGTAATCATTTGTATTCTCTATCTTGATCTTCTTCATCGAACTCGACATCTGTATCATCATCTGGTTCTGAAATGATGTTGAAAGGATTGATGATATCATCATCGTCATCAATGTCATTTTTGAGCATATTTTCATCGACATCATCATCAAGAATTGCAATATTGTCTCCTATGCCTAGATCATGATCTTCTTCGTCTTCTTCATCAGTCGACCCTCCATGCTCTTTTGGCTCTATCTGATATTTTTTCGAATCATCTTCTTCATCTTCAATATCATCTTCTTCCTGTAAATGAGTATACTTAATTGGCCTTCCTCTTGGATCATATCTAACAACAAATGACCAATCCCTTTCACCTGGAACATTTGAGTAAAAGACCTGTTCACATTAGATTGGAAAAACATAGCGATCATGTCCTCTTTCAAACATCATTGTTTTAATCATTGGAAATCCATTGGCATGTTGAATAAAAGTTCTTTCCTCATCACGTTCATGCATTCGTAACCTATACCATTTGACATCGAACAATACTAATTTGAAGGAATTAAATTCACACTCAAGTATATCATTTAAATACCCATAGTATCTATTTTCAGATTCTTGGGGATGTTTGTCAGTCCTAGAGGAAAAATTAGTAACCTAGAATACTGCAGTTATCCCACTATAAGAAGTTTTCCTTGTTTCATCCAATTGTTTGATGTGAAATTTATGACCATTGCACCACATAGCCTTGTGGTGTTTCAACTGCAATATGTCAGATATGTAAAAGATGCACTGTAAATTAATAAATTAACATATATTTATATAACTTTGAAAGTATCTGAAAAATACAGTACACATGTAGTCACACTAGTATAATATAAAATAACTGAATAAAATGGGTGAAATTGCTTACCTGTCCATCTTTCAAACCATATTCTAGATCAATTTCCCTCTGCATAACATTGACATCTCTGTTACAACGAGCTTCTCTAACCAATTCAGACAGTCGTTGCCATGATAACCTACCTCCATTATGTTGTTTACATATTTCAATCCATACATTCATCCAGTCAAGATTGTTTGTAATGTATAAATGCAGTGCATCCCACTCTAGAGCAACTGAATAAAAAAAACATAATTCACCAATATTAAATATTAGTTATAACGTACAATATCCAGGTAATTATAAATATTTATAGTTTATGAAATAAATTATATTAATATATTAATGAGTATGATCATATATACACAAAAATGAAACTTTCTATGTATTAATAATATAAATTTTCACAATTATTAATATATTACCTCTCATTTTTTTCATTCTACCTTTCCCCAACAGATGCTCCTGATCTTCAAATTTTTTGATGGATTTCACATCCCAAATGCGATCCACTACATGCATAGTTGGCACTGCTAATTTAGGAAGATACTGACTAATATACACCATGGATTGATATACCATATATCCCTCCACCATAGAACCCTCATGACGTGCTCTTTGTCTAACCAACGCCTTCAATGATTTCAAGTGCCTCTCCACCATCCACATTGACCTTGTGTGAACAGGTCCACAAATTTCAATCTCCTCAAATTGGTGTATGAGGTAGTGTTCTTGTGCATTGAAAAATGTAGGAGGTATATACTTTTGCATTTCACACATTAGACGAGTAATTTCTCTCTTCCAATACTTTATATCATCTTCATGGATTTCTTTCAATGAAAACCATCTACATTAGATTGTGACACAAGAAAATAACATGTTTCAACATTAGTACATAATATAATATATTACATTACATTACAATTAAAGAACGTGTCATTAAGTACAACAATAATTTGAAAGAACATTTTGCATATAAATCATAACTACGTCTTACCTCATGTATTTTCCAAGATCATATATAACTTGTTTGAGGTTGTTGTCAAAGTCGTTTGGGAGAGATAGTGTTAGAACATACTGTAACAACAAAATGAATCGTTATTTGTTTCGACCAGAGTAGACAAACAAAAATAAATAAAATAAAAGATCTATCAGGCCAATATATATAAATATGTATACCAAAATTATTACCTTAATGAAGGTATGCCAATCATGTGTTTTTACCCCACCAAATTCACCTTTCTTCGTTAAGATATTTTAATGTTTGAAGAAAAACCCGTGGGAAATTTAATTCTTTGAATGACCTCTTTTACATCATTGCTTTGTTTCTCTATTAATAGCCATGGAAGGTTATTTCGGTCTAGTACTCCAGCTGATCTATTTGAATATCGGATCACACTTCGCATTGCTTGATTGGCTTCTTGAATGTCAGTACAAATTTTGACAATTTTTTTCTTTGTCCCTCCTACCATCTATGATTCGCCATAACGTTTCAGTCACATTCTTCCCGATATGCATTGTATCAAACAAATGAGCTATTTTTAGCTCCTCATAGTAGGGAAACCTCATGAATTGAGTGGGATAAGATTTCATTCC
>ML783555.1:727549-753783 GCA_009831015.1 Picea engelmannii | reverse complement strand
TAAACAAATACCTGGAACAATCATTGTCAACATTATGTGCTCCCTCTTTATTGACATCCAAGGAGGAATGTTATTGTTGATAACAAAAATAGGCCACACTGAGTAAATAGACCTAATCTCTCTGAATGGATTAACACCGTCAATTGCCAATGAAATCCTAACATTACGAGGTTCATCTTTGAAATCTGCCCATTTTTCCTCAATTTCCCTAAATGCAGAACCATCGACAGGAATTTGAAGAACACCATCTCCACTTTTGTTATGTGTATGGTAATCCATAAATTGTGCTATGATTTCACACCTGAAAAATCGTTGCAAACGTGGAATTATGGGAATATGATGAAGAACCTTTTGAGGCACCCTTTTTGTTACTTGATCGGTTCGATATCTACTGATAAGACATTGTGTACATTTGGTTTTCGAAGCATGTTGTCCATAATATATAATATGGTCATTAGGACATGCATCTATAGTTTGATAATCCATTCCAATGTCTTTCATAATGACATGCAAACCTTGATATGCGTGAGCTAAAATATTTGACGATGGTAACAAAAATTCACCTAACAATCTACAACATAATAAACAACTAGTTAATGTAAGAATATTAATCATAAAAATTACGTTCTTATTTTACACATTAATTAACACTAAAAACAAATAAAAAAAAATCAACATTTATGTATAGTATGAGATGAAACATATTACATACCTTAGTATCTGTGTCATACAAGTGTTCAACAAATTATTCATAACCTTTAAGTTCACTACCAACAATGTAGCGGAGAGAAGATTTGCTCTTGATCCTTCATAAAGTCGTTTATTTGCCTTTTCTAATAGAGGTTCATCGTAAATACCAACATTTTCCCCATCCTCATCTGGCTGCAAAAAAAATCTTCGATCATTTGATTTGTCCCATCATATTCTTCCATGGGATCATTAACTTGATTTGTCCCATCATCTTCTTCCATGAGATCCTCATTTTCTTGGTCATGATGATGTTCCTTAGCTTGTACAACATCATTTCTACTAATACTTGGTGCAATATTCTGCGGAAAGTTAGAGGGAAACTCTAACTTTATAATTACAAACAATCTTGCAAAATTAGTGTATACGATAACAAACATTCAAACAATATATATACGTATATATATAATTTTATATAAAATTGACAAAATAAAAAAAGATATTGAATATATAGCTAATTACCACGAGATGATATTCATTCGATCCACCATCAATGTAACCATATTTCCTACAAATTTTTTGTAGCTGTTGCTATTAAAATTCTTACGGGATGTCTGAGGCAACATTTTTTACAAGGGAAATAACATCTACCATCACCCTTTTCACCCGCTTTACTTTTTTCCCCACCTTGAATAACATTCTCCGACATTCTTCCGCACAAAAATACCCTTTTGGAACCATCATTGTTATAGAAAGATTGTCGCAACATCTTTAAATTGTCAAATATTTATAGTGCAAATTTAGGTCACTATCGTCGCGATTGCGAGGACAGTGACCTAAAAATATTTATTTTTTTACCTATTTATTTTAGGTCAATTTTAATGGTCAATTTTAAGGTTAAGTCATACGTCTCTCTTGCGACGGACGAGGTATATTCGTTGCTCTTATGATGAACATTGACCATAAAAATTTGGTCAAACAACCTACGTCGAGATTGCGACGAATACGGGGTGGATTTAAAAAAATTGAACTTTTTCTCTTGCATGTTGCGACGAAAGAGTACTTTAGTCGCAATTGGTCATCGCAAAATTTTCAATATATAGTAGTGTGAAACAATAAGTTGAGGCAGCTTGAGCTAAGCTCGAGGACTTCGATGCAACATTGACCATATCTGAGCGACTCAGGATGAGTCACAGGTGAGTGTTGGGGGGCTTTTGGCCCTCAACCAAGTTTTGAGGAAACATTAGTTGGGTTTCACCACTTTTTTACTTCGATAGGTTGGTAGAATATAGAGCGCCCAAGCAGAGTTGAGATCGCGAGATCTCACTTGTTTTGTGGACCCATCAAGGGGATCACTAGGTTCTTGGTTATTAGGGTTTAGGGGATGTCGACCCATGGGTTTACCCATGATTAGTCCTTTTTTTAAATGTAAAAGTATAAATAAGAAAGATTGTAATGTAGAAGTAGAGAAAGCTTAGTATTAGAAGCGGTGTAAGTAGCTAAGTTAAAGAGGCAATTACTTCCGAGTTTCTTTGTTCAACAGACTGTGTATGTAAGGCTGTGTGCATAATAGAGGAGTTGGCTATGTGCCTTGACCTGATTTTCGGAAGGTGGATCTGGTGTTTAGTGCGTATATCACTTGTCCAATGTGAAGCTAGGCTCTGTGGCTTAGTGCATAGGGGCGGATGGATGTAAGAGATTGAAGACTAACAAAGAAGAAAAAAATTTTGGTGGACGTAGCCCCACACTGGGGTGAATCATGTAAATCTTGTGTTGATGGTTTGCTTTGTGCTATAATGTTTATGATGTGGATCTACTTAGTGCATTGAATGTTATGAATGACAGATATATCTATGAATGTTTAATGGTTTGTATATGTTGAATGCTTTATATCTAACTTATGATGCTAAAGTGCAATATTTATTTAGTCATTATTATTGCTTCGATCTGTACTTAGGGTTTGATATATGATGTGAATAAAGATAATGAAATAATATATGTTGTTCCTAAGTACCCTGCGAAGTGTTGTAATCATAGATCTGTGTTTGAGCTTGGTTACAGACACCTGAGTCATGTAACCCCCCCTTCCTCTACCTCGGGTGAGGCTTCGCCTGCTTCGCAGGTGTTGCCGAAAGGGTTGGTAGTTAGGGTTTTTTTGGTGCGTTGTTGAGGCATTGAACCTTGGGTATGACCATGTGCCAACACCATACACATATGTCTTAAGTAATTGATTTTTTGATAATTCAACTATGCACATTTCCAATGCTTCCCATTCATGAGTGTACTCATCTGTATCACCTTTTTTCTTTATTCTAGTGATTTTTTCAAAGAAGACTTTCTTTTTCAAACCTTGAAACCTCTTAAAGAAGTCATATTTTAACCTATACCAACTATAGTGTCTCACCTTAGTTGCATACTTCCACCACGTGTACTAATTATATGCATGGAGTTCAATCTGTATAGAAGTATGCTTTAGTTTTTCCTCATCGAAGGGAATGTTATGTATTTCAAAATATCCTTCTGCCTTATTGATCCAAGGAATACTCTTCTTTTCATCTCTATCAAATTTGGGTCACTCTAGTTTCAATCTCATTGGGTGGTCAAACATTGGTTTAGATGAATAAGGTGGTGGTTGGTTGACATTAACAATTGGTAGACATTAACAATTGGTAAGACAGTGGGAAACATACTTGTTTGCATGTTAGTTGCACTCATAGGGTTAAGCTGTGGAGGAGTGGTAGACGTTCTTGGAGATATGGGTTGTTGAGGAGTCATATTTCTTGGGTTTGTGTTCACCAAGGATTCTTTCTCCCTAAGATAATTCTCAAGTCTATCTAATTTGAAAGTTATTTGGTATTTTATTCTTTTGTTGATTTCCTGTATCTTGTCTATTCTCATCTTATCCATGCTTTGATTCACCTTTTTTTTTTTTTGTAGTAATAACATCCTTGAGATGTGCGTTAACTCATGTTTAAGATATTATTTTTTTTTTAATCTATTCTCTTAATTCTTCCTAGATTTTATCAATTTTTTCCTCAAGCTTTTTGTAAGTTTATTTGGTCTCTCTCTCCAATTTCTCAGTTTTTGATTTAAAATCAAACATTTTATCATTACAGGCGGAATTTTTTTTACTCAATTTTGAAAAACTCAACATGTTGTTCCTCTTTGAATTTTCTAAACTTCAACTAATTGGCTTATTGATTTTAATTGTATGACATGTATGGTCGATCTGCAAGGAATTTAATTGTTGAGTGGTACATAAATTAGTTGTTGAAATTCTTGTTGTTGTATGAATACTAATAATTTTATGGTGGTTGTGGAATGGCTCACGTGTGGTATGGAGGCTAGTGTGTGCTAGTATTATGAAATTGTACGACCGAAAATTTGCATGGGTTATAGCAAAATTTGCAGTTGTATGGTCAGGTATGTCTCGATTTGAGGATAAAGAATAAAACATGTGAAAATATATGGTGGATATTGTGTGAAGTGTACAACGGAGGATACACAAGTAAGTAAGGCTAGTATGACTGCAAACCTTTGGATTTAATACCAATACAACAAAAAAAATATTAAGCATCTGGCTTGGATATAACCAAGAAAATATAATGCATAATAATATAAAATTGAATGATAAGATGATCCATAGCTATAAATATAGCCTAAGGTGCCTTCCAACAAAGAATCATAACTTATTATTATTATTATTATTAAATTTGTTATATTTTAATTAATCATTTTTAGTTTTATATAGTCTTAGTGGGCCTAATGGTTAAGAACATGTGTTTTCTCCTAAGAGGTCACAAGTTCAAATCGAGAGGGGAGTAGGTTATGTATATCTTAGTAGACTTTACCAGTCAAATCAGTGGGCAAAGGGGGTCCTTTTCTGACTAACAAGGGGACTTCCAAGGACTAACTCTAGAATATATGTCACCATTCACCTCAATATGCCCATTCTAAAGATAATATGCATTATTCTTGAGAAAATATGACATTAATAAGAAGACAATGAAGATAGTTTTATTTCACTTACACCATTTTAAATATAGTATTCACTATTATAGTATTGTTGATATCATTTCCCTCTTACAAAATTTCCCTCCCCTTTTCTATTTTCTCGAATTTGTTTCTCCCCTTTCTTTTCCCTCTTCTATACATAGCTATTTTTTCCCTTTTTCTTTTTTCCCTTCTACTTTCCCTTTCTCGTTCTATACTTAGTCTTTTTTCATAATCGCGGGTTCCCAGGTTGGGAGACTTGTGGATCCTCATCTCCATCCATACCCTCACATCATGAGTCCGTCCAACAACTACATTATTCTATACTTAGCCTATTTTGCGATCATGTGTTACCGGGTTGGCGGGGTCAAACTCTCATACCCCATGTTCCATGACATACATTTTTCACCCAAAACTTTTGTGATCTACATGTTGAGCCCCAGACTCCTCGAACTTCCCAGTATCATTCCTCTTACTATGAGTCCATCTGACCTCCACACTATCCTATACTTAGCGAATTTTGAACCTTCTGCAGTCGCGGGTCCACGGGTTCCCGAGTTCACAAAAGTCTCAAAACTTATTTCTCTCTCATTCGTCCCTTCCACCTTCACGCTCTTCCCAATGGGAATTTAGTATAATTTGAATGCTAAAAATTCATCGTTCATATTTTCATTAATATGTGAAGGGCTCGAGGAGATCTCCTATTAAAATTCATTAAACCAAGATTTACGAAGGATTATATTATCTCTCTCAAGCATTCACTTTAAACATTAGTTGTAGCAAAGGAACAATTTCATCAACTTATGGTAGCAACTCGAAAATAGTTCTCTAGAGATACATTGAACATTTTTGGGCATGAGGACCAGATCTTTCAGTGGTCCAAAGCATATTCTTACTACTCATCCCCTTCTTCCCAGAAGGAAGTAATCTGGACGTCTGGAATTACACGCACAGGTTGTTTCGTAGAAGTCTTTGATTGTAAGGAGTTGGTCACCTGGTGCGTCGAGGGTTATATTCCAAGACAACATATCATTCAGTTGCATGACCATTCCCATGTCTCTCTGTTGCCTCAGGTATTTCGTAATATGTTGAGACTTCTCGAGCCAACAATTACCTTCAAGGGAAAAGATTACATAGAATTATTAAAGAAGCAAGAAAATGGGTTGAACCTCTTACCCAAGTTCCTGGAGAGCCCAACAGTTGTCCCCAAGGACATCACAAGATTGCAGGTTAGCTCATTCAAAAATCCTTTCCGGAAAATTGCTTTTCTTTTCACGAGGATAAGAGGATAAGAAACTACAACCAACATCTCCTGCATGATTCCTTACATTTTGTACTTTACGTGTTAGAATATAGAATATTGTACTCATTTTACCATTGACGATACCCTTGTCACCCAACCATAGGCCGAAGCCACCCTCCGAGCACCTTGACCTTGACAAAGAAGATAATCCTAGTAGCAATCCAATATCTAAGAGAGGCTAATGCACCAAGCAAGAATAGAAACCAAGATGACCAGATAATCCCACCCAGAGGCTAGTGCACACCTTCCCAGAAACTTGTGCATAAGCTGCTACTGCATCTGCGCAGATCCAGTTCTCTTTGAAACTGTTGATATGTGAATAATGAGAATTGGTGCATTGTATTTATAGTAGTCTGGCTAGTCTTACTAGGGCTGACTTCTCCTTCTGGGTACTAATAAATTCATTTTAAATATATTTCTGCAGTCGACAACTTGTCTAGGGTTTCCTTCATTTCTTTGCTTCCTTCCGGAGTATTCTAATCTTATCATAGGTCATAATAGAGGTTCATACCTCCGGAATATACCATAATATTAACACTCCCTCCTATCTAGGGAGGTATGGTCTTGAGCACAATATACCATTCAACTGGTAGCAACATGAGCACCATCATTATTATCCAACTAGATAATCTCCTATGACAATTGGTACAATATCAATTGATATAACACACCTGTGTTTATTCAGGGTAGTACGCAACTACTCAAACCGTGACACATAGTCACAAACAGTGGAACAAATCGACCACATTAGTGTATTTCTACTATCTGGAGATAGGCAGTCTCCATAAAAATCATCTGATTCCAACCTGCAAAGAAAAATATTGTTAAAATAAACTGAATCATATGGGCCAATCTTTCACTCACATATGTGAGATATGAAAGAATATATGCCCTCAGTATAGAACATCAGTAATGGGCTATCTGCCCTATTCTTCTCAAACAAGGAAGAAGGATTGTTTCTGATTTCTGAGCCTGGATCATTCCTCACCCTGGGCCATTCTTCCTACACTAATCAAATTCCACCCTGGATAGAATGTATAAACCCTAAGGAATGTTTGAGTCTGGACCATTCCCCACCCTGGGCCATTCCTCCTACACTAATCAAAGTGCACCTTGGAGAGAATCTATAAACTCTAAGGAATGACTTTCTAGACCATTTCCTCTGTTAACCACAAGAGGAAAATATTGTCCTACATCAACCTCCAAAATGGACCATTCCTCATGTTAACCACAATGAGAAATCGTTGTCCGGTGAGGCGGGCTAGTCTTCTTGAGTAACCCTCAAGAAGAGACACTGCCCTAGACCACTCCCCATGTTAACCAAAATGGGAAGTTGTTGTCTATGATACATAAGAAATCAGACTACCTCCCATGTTAACCACAATGGGAAGTCACTGTTCTTCATAAATCTCAATCCACTTTCCGAACAGGAAAGAATCTGTCCAATCTGGACTATTTTTCAATTACAAAGATAAATAATATTTTCAGTTCTCCATCTTAATCTAGAGAATCATTTAGTCACAAAAATAAATGATTTCAATAGTACTTTCTTCTACCTTGGAGAATCTTCCCTTTCAGTTAAGGGAGTTATTTCCACGATCCACATCTTCTCTCAGAAATATGCAAACTTAATTCTGGATAGAGGTTTTGTCAGGATGTATGTTGTCTTCTCATTAGTGGGGATATACTCAATCTTTACCTCTCCTTCTTGGACTTTATCTCGAATAAATTAGTATTTGATATCAATGTGCTTCGACCTTCCATGAAACACTGGATGTTCTGATAATCTTATACAACTCTGATTATCAAAATATATTGTGGTCGATTCTGGAATCTGATCAAATAAATTGGAGATTAACTTCCTTATCCATATTGCTTTTGTGCATGCTTCACAAGCTACCATATACTTTTCTTCTATTGTGTTGAGTGAGACATACTTCTATTTCCTGCTGCCCCAAGAAATCATAGTGGAGCCCAAGATGAAACACATACCTGAAGTACTCTTTCTGTCTTCTGCACTTCCTGCCCAATCAGAGTTTGTGAATACATGAAGTTGGATATCACTGGATGTGGTATATCTCAAGCCATAGTTTATTGTCCCACAAATATATCTTAGGACATGATTTGTAGCTATCTAATGCTCTTGTCTAGGTTCCACCTGGAACTGACTTAATGTATTTACAGCAAAGAAAATACATGGTCGAGTATTTACTAAATACATCAATGATCCAATTAGTTGTCTATATAGAGATGGATCTACTGGATCAGAATCTGGGACTTTTACTTTTCTTATATCCACATTCATAGGAGTGTCCATGGACTTATAGTCCATCATTCCAAACTTCTGAAGGATCTTTATTGCATACTTTCCTTGTCCAAGGAATACTTCACCACGCTTCTTCCATACTTCTAGTCCCAAGTAAAAATGCATGAGACCTAGATCTTTCATATCAAATTCAGAGGTTAGTTCCTTCTTGCACTGGATAATGAGAGATTCTTCACCTGTTATGAATAGATCGTCAACATATAATAATATAATCATAGGTGCATTATTCACAACTTTGTAATAAAGGTTTGGATCTGCATGACTCTTGGAGAAACCAAGTCTTGTTAGATAGTTGTCCATTCTGGCATACCAAGCTCTTGGAGCTTGCTTGAGTCCATATAGAGATTTCTTCAATCTGTAAACATGAGTATCTCTGGAATGTACCTCAAACCCTTGAGGTTGTTCAATATATACTTCTTCTTCAATTGCTCCATTCAGAAAAGTTGTCTTTACATCCATCTGATGTAGATTCCATCCCATGGAAGAGACAAGAGATATGATAGCTATGATGGAGGTATACCTAGCCACTGGAGAAAAGGTTTTGTCATAATCTTCTCCCTCCTTCTGGGAGAACCCTCTGGCCACAAATCTTGCCTTGTATTTATACACGCTTCCGTCTGTTGTATGTTTGATCTTGTATACCCATTTTGAGGTTACCATTGATTTTTCTTTAGGTCTAGGTACAATTTCCCATACTTCATTTTTCATAATGGATTGATGTTCTTTCGCCATAGATTATTTCCATTGTCCTTTTTGGACTGCTTCTTCAAATGTGGTCGGTTCTTCATCTAGAAGCTTCATCATGTATGTTGCATAACTTGAGAATCTTTTTGGTCTTTTACTCTTCCTGGATATTCCTTCTGGAACCTTGATTCTTTCTACATCTTGTAATGTAGATTCAAGCCAGGCTGGTCATTTCTTGGTCTTCAGTATGATATCTAAATCAATGTTCTCACAAGGCTCCATATGATGATTAGGTTGATCCTTTTCGTTATTTTCGTTTTCTGTATTTTCTTCATTAGGTTCTCCAAGTTCTTCTTCATATATAATTTCTTCGATGGATTTCCTCAAGGCCATCCTTTCATTGAACGTTACGTCTCTGCTAACTTCTATCTTGTGTTGTTTTGGAATATATATTCTATAGGCTTTGGATGAATCACTATATCCCACGAATATCCCCTTCTTTCTTGAGGGTTCTAGTTTATTCCTTTTTTCTTTGGGAATATGAGAGTAAACTGGACATCCAAATATTCTTAGGTTTTCCACATTAGGCTTATTACCTGAGAAGGCTTCTTCTGGTGTCATGTCCTTCAATATATGATGAGGGCTTATGTTTTGTACAAATATTGTCGTCATTTCTGCTTCTCCCCATAGAAACATGGATAGACCTTGATCATTCAATAAGGCTTTTACAATTTCTTCGATAGATTTGTTCTTTATTTCTGCTACGCCATTTTGTTGAGGATTATGAGGAATAGTCAGCTCCTTCCTAATCCCTGCCGATTTGAAAAATGCAACGAACTCCTTCTAGGTGTATTCTCCTTCATTATATATTCTTAATGTCTTGATCTTCTTGTTCGTGAGTTTTTCTATTTTTGCCTTGAATTCTTGGAACTTGCTGAATACTTCATCTTTTGATTTCAGTAGATATAGCCACATCTTTCTTGAGTAGTCATCTATGAAGATTACATAGTAAAGAGATACTCCTAGAGATATGACTGGAATTGGACTGCAAACATCTGATTGTATTAGATCTAGGATCTCCTTGGATCTATTGTTGCTTCTTGGGAATGGTTTCTTGATATTCTTCCCAAGGGCACATCCCTTGCAGATTCCTTCATGTGTAGATTTCAATTCTGGTATTCCTTCAACCATTTTTCCGAGAAAAGGTAATGCTTGATAATTGATATGAGCGTACCTTCTATGCCAAAACTCATTAGGGTTGAATTTGTCATGTACTAGAGCTTCTTTAGTTTGTTCTAGTAGTCTATACATGATGGCTATTATCTTCCCTTTGTCTTCTAAACATGATATCGATACAAGATTCTTTTCTAAACTAGGTACATATAAAACATTGCTTAAGTGAACATGATTACCTAATTCCAATTTGATGGAGGCTTGTCCAAATCCTTCGACGGGGTAAGTAATTTTGTCTCCAAGCTCCACTTTGTACGATGTCTTTCTCTCATTTGGATTTGAGACTCTGGATTGATATCCTGTCATGTGTCTGGAAGCTCCACTATCGATTATCCACATGTCATCTTTAATTGTCCCAATAAGTGTTGAGTAGTGTAAAATACTGATTGTTTCACACATGTCTTCAGTTGACTTGTAACTGGTCATGCCTTGATCCAAAACTTCAACTTTGTCATTTCTGTCTTCTGAGAGAGCCAAGAGGTGTGTTGAGTTAGGGTGCATCTGAATATCCTCTTCTTGAGTGAGATGCTCCATCACAAGGTGTCAGATCGAAGATTTAGGGTTTTTGCAACTGCTTCTTCTAGTAACCCTAGCTGTAGTGTTTTGGAAGTTGATCTGCTAGTAACCCTAGAAACAGTTCCTCAACGAGCTCAATATCTAGAGGCTATGTTTCCTTCCAGTGTTTTAGGCTGAATGAAGGGGGTGTGGGCCCATAACCTATTAGAATATAGAATATTGTGCTCGTTTTACCATTGACGATACCCTCGTCACCCAACCATAGGCCGAAGCCACCCTTCGATCACCTTGACCTTGATAGAGAAGAGAATCCTAGTATCAATCCAATAGCCAAGAGAGGCTAATGTACCAAGCAAGAATAGAAACCAATCTGATCATATAATCCCACCCAGAGGCTAGCGTACATCTTCCCAGAAACTTGCACACAAGCTGCTACTGCACTTGCGCAGATCCATTTCTCTCTGCAACTTCTAAGATGTGAATAATGAGAACTGGTGCCCTTTATTTATAGTAGTCTGGCCAGTCTTACTGGGGCCGACTTCTCCTTCTGGGTACTAATAAATTGATTTTAAATATATTTCTGCAGTCGACAACTTTTCTAGGGTTTCCTTCATTTATTTTCTTCCTTCTGGAGTATTCTAATCTAGTCATAGGTCATAATAGAGGTTCATACCTCCCGAAGCTACCACGAGATTGTAGGTCAGCTCATTCAACAATCCTTTTCAGGAAATTGTTTGTCTTTTCATGAGGATAAGAGGACAAGAAACTACAACCAACATATCCCGAATGATTCTTTACATTTTGTACTTTACAGTCAAGGAACATGCCATATTCTATTGGGGTAAGTTGATTTCCATTGAAATATGTTCCCAATTATTGCAATACAAGAAGGGGAAAAAATATTTGTGTCATCTTATTTAGTTTTCGCGATAGCACATTGCTGTCAGTTTTCAATATTATTTGTGTGTAAGAAGGTAAACTGTGAATTCGACCTGGTAACATTCTAGTATCAAACATTATGGAGGCACAAATCCTCCCAACATTTTTATGAAGTTTTTAATGATTTTGTCTCAGTTTTTAAATACTTTTCTTTTGGAAAGGACGCTCCCTGGATGTCTAACCAGGCAATTAAGTTCCTGGATAGGAAGGGGACAATGGAACAAATGGAGAATTGCAACGTCATAAGGATTTTCGATTCCAAGGAAAATCCTTCCTTCCTTCCATTCCACATATCTGACAAAATGTTTGTTACTGAAAGAGAAGAAAACAATTCATACCTCTTCCTTGGAAAGTTGGGAACTTCATATTCAGAAATATGAAAAAGATTGATGAATTTGCAGGACATTTCCATGACCTAAATTTAAGATATATTGAAAGAGTAAAAGGGTTCAACCCTAGAGAAATGTTTGTAGAACATCTACTGGAAATTGGCTTCAACAAAATTATTTATTAATGTTATTTTGAATGAAGACAGAGATAATGACTCAGGCACTCCTACCCGTGTCACTGGCGACCTGCAAACAATACTTAGCAACAACGAGTCATACAACTAGAAGGGAAAAGGTCCTAGAGATAAAAGTGTCCAATCCCCAAATTTCACTCCAAAGAGTACAACATCTCAGAGCAGTGCTCCAATGACCCACCAAATTAAGAAAGTGACCCACAATTCTTCAGGCGGAGGAGGAGATAAGAAAACTCCTTTGGGAAAAATTTAAAGTTTCCATAAACTTCCCTTGAGGAAGAAAAGAAAAAACATTGTGTAAGAAGAGGAGGTACCTCGAGGCGAAAGAGACATCCACAAACTCTCCCTCGAGGATATGGAACTCGATATTGACATCAAAAAAATGTTCCCCGACACTGATCAACCAAAGAACACGGCTCACCCAAATCCTATGATGGAAATAATTGAGAATGAGACCTTCGATGAAGGAGTCTTTTTTATTTCAGAGCATTGTTTTTTATAGTGAATCCAAAAGTTTAATTATTGATAAAAGAGATGTAAATAATAAAAAGGGGAAATCTTGTTCAGAGATTAACCTATGGATAATGCAACATTCCCGAATTTCCCAATTTCACCAAGCAACTGGAGATTCTCTAGACAATTCTATTGGAGGTCTTGAAGAAGAGAATGACAAATTAAAGGAAAGAGTCAAATAATTGGAAGAAGCTTTAATTCATCTTCTAGTATTTTCTAGTTCTTTAGCAATGATCGAGCCTACCACACCTGCAACTAAATTGAAAGGATATGGAAGCCTGCTCACATCATCCAAGGGTTATGTGGAGAATAACATTAAGAAAATAATCAAATTAATTACAGAGGCTTGGGAGATGTCAAAGAGCATGGTATCTTTTGGGATGAGGGCACATGCCTTCCATGAATATTTGCAAGAAGATTTGAAAAACGAAGAAATTTTTTACCTCGATGTGGTTGTACCTTTCGGTTTTAAAGTTACCAATATGAAAAAGCTCGGAATAAGAGAGGAGGATCTCCTTTCTCCGAAATAGACAAAACAACTAAATGCATTTTGAAAGGAAAAGTGATGCAGGAGCATCACATTCAAATTCAAAACACAAGCGTGGAGGCAAAGGAATGATATCTCAGCAAATGACATAGTTTAAAATCAGAAATTAACTCAGATTTAAACTGGGTTGTTGACATATTTTGTAAACAACATTTTAAATATGTAACTTGTTTGTAAAGTCACGAAGGACTGTAAGGGATTGCATATATTGAGTGTTGACTCTTATCTGGCAATAACTGTTAGTTATTGTAATAGGACAGAGTAGGTAACCGCTAAGAGTTTGATAGGATAGGTTGCAGGTAGGACGACGAGAGCTACGAGAGCCACTCTTTAGATAGTTTATTATTCCATTGTAAAAGTATTGGGAGATGATGAGATAGATATCAAAGAGATCAGTAGAACATAGTAGAGTAGAAGAAACATTATGTAATTTATTTTCATGAAGGAATAGAATAGGAAAAATTGTCCCAAATCCTTGGACTGTGTTGATTTGATGTATGGATGAATGAATGTTATATTCTTTGTGTGTGATTTATTCCATTTTTCGTTCTTGTGTGATTGTTCGAGAAGTTTTAGTATGAAATCGTGACGAAATTGGATGAGTTTCAATTGTTTCTCTTCTGACACTTGTATGGAAGGTGTGCATCTCGAACGCAAAGAGTGCATCGATTGAGTCTCGAAGTGATTCATAGAAGTTCAGAGAGAACAAAGGGAACTTAGACCGGGTGCAAGGTGTTCACAACATCAAATATTGATCAAGCGTCGAAGAACCCAAAATAGAGAAATGACAGGTGGGTGACAAGAATTTATATTCAAGAAATTCTTCGAACTGAGTTATCGAAATCCCGATAATGCAAGGTGTGCGTGGGAAATCGAAATACTCTTAAGGATAAATCTCAGAAGGGATAGCACTTTTCATAAGTGTTAATGAGATCCAAGAGTTAGACTCGTAGGAGGAGAAAAGGTTCGAAGCCTTTGAACACTTAGAAAAAATTCTAAGTCACAGAGGAATTAGAAGTTGAGGAGAGAGAAGCGACAGTGGTTGTTGGATCATAGAGTAACGAATCAAAAACAATTTGATCAAGGTAAGGTGCATGATCCTTAGCGCTTCTCACACAGAGGAGAGAGAAACCTCATCAGGGTTGAGAACTGAGATTTCTGAGGCTTGAAGAGTCGAAAACCCAAAGTAAAAGCTCAGTCATCCAATCACAGGAAAAGATCTAAGTTGTCAGATTGTTTGGGGTAAAATTTAAACGTCGTATCACCAGAGTGGGTCTGAGCTATCAGATATCGTGAGTCCGAGCGGAGGCAAGAAAAACTTGGGATTTCCGAAGCGCGAAGGGCCGGAGATCTTGGGCAAATCTGGACCATTGGATCCAGGAGAACACATGTCGACAGGTCGAAAGATCCATAGGAAGGAAAAGGTCGAAGTGTTGAAACACCCGAAGCCCGAAGAGCCGAAGAGCCAAGAGACCTCGATCCATAGGTGGACACTTTTCAATAGATTGCGAGCTCCAGGTAAAGTTGTTGTGGAGTTTCAATTGAGAACTGATATTGTTGAACCCCGAAGGCCTGAAGTGATTCAAAACCATCGAATATAGGATAGACGTGGCATAAATATGTGCACTCCGAGTAAAGTCCCCAAGTAATCCTCAATTGTCAGATCATGAGGACACGCTGTAGAAATCCGCATACTTTGCTAGGAGAGAAAAGTTGAGATTTGAAAGGTTCGAAGTCTGGAGCTTTGAAGTGATCAACACCATTGATTTCGTGGGACAGGTGTCCGCAAATCGTCAAATCTTGGGGATTGTAGTACACAAGAGATTTGGGTATGATATTTCAAAACCCTGAAGTCCAGAATCATGAATTGATCGCATTCGTTGATTTAGGAGAGGCAGATCCAGTCTGTAGATTGAAAATCAAAGATATCAACCATTGATTAAGACATTATTGTCAAGATCATGAGATCGACGATCCCATAGCATTGTGGGGACATGAGTTGCATGGAGTTTAAAATATTGAGGGTGGGTTGCAATCCAAACCATCGTTTCATCAGGAGGAAACGTGGAGGCTTGAGGATAATTGCAGGCCCAAAATCAGTTTGACTTCAAACCACTTTTGAACGATCCCACAATCGCGTGGTCATCGCCCAAGGTCACATCAAAAGAGAGGCTTATCCGAAAAGGATCTAGTGCCTAAAAATCTAAGAGTTTTCACAGATGCAAAAGGAAAGGTCGCGGGTATCATAAAACTGCACCAGAAGGCTGAAAGGACTTGTGTTTGGTTTATACATGGGACTACCAAGGTCCTAAAGAGTCGTTCGACTCAGAGAATCAGAGATCCTTTGACTGGGAGGTCCCGCAACCCTACGAGGCAATAGGGGGGATGCATTAGGTGGTATCAGAGATGATATTGAGTTTGTTTGTAGACAACAAACAAAGGAGAAAATTGACAAATTGATATCAATTATGGTATCAAGAATTTGATTTATGTTTGTAGGTGATGCAGTGAAAGCATGCCACCTAGAAGGCGTAGAGTGAATGTAGAAATGGAAGAATACATGAGGCAACTCTGAATGAGACTGGACGCCATGGAAACAACATAGAGGAGAGCACTAAATGTTGGAGATATCATCAAAGATGAGAGTGAAGAAGAAGAATTCGAAGAAAATGTAGCAGAGGATGTTGCACAAGATCACTTGATAAAAGATTTTTCAAAGATAGGATCCAGAGAAAGAGTAGAGGTACCAATGTCTGAAGGAAATTTAGAAGTTGAAGAATTGTTAGATTGCATATGTTCTATGGAAAAATACTTTTATTACAAAGATATCGAAGAATACAAGATGATGAAGCATGTAGTGACAAGACTGAAAGGTCATGCAACACTATGGTGGGATGAACTGCAAGCCAATAGCAGGAGAAATGGTACGCATAAAATTAAAAAATCGGATAGGATGGTAGCCAAGATGAAGGAAAAATTTATCCCAAAGGACTATCAAATTGATCTGTTCAGAAGATTGAAAAACCTGAGACAAAAGAGCTTATCAGTGAAGGAGTACACTGAATAATTTTACAGACTAAACATCAGGGTTGGACAGAAAGAAAATGAAGATGGAAATACAACCATGTATATAAATGGGATGAGATATGAAATCCAAGAGGAGATCATCATGATGTCGGTTAGTACAGTCGAGGATGCTTATCAAGAATCCTTGAAAGATGAAGATAAATTGGTCAGGAAACAAAGCCAACAAAGCAGAGGAGGAAACTCAAGCAGAGGTAAGGGAACTACGAAAGAGAATTTCTAGAAGCAAAAGCATGAAGCTGACAAACAACATAGTCACCATGAGAAAGGTGGAAGTTCTAATGAAGGAAAACATGCTGGAAGAAGTTCATTTTCCAGAGGACGAGGAAGAGCCAGAGGAGGCATAGTAAAATGTTATACCTGTGGAAAGCAAGGACACAAATCTTGGGAATGTCTCGAGAGAAAGAAAGAAGGGGGAGGTGAAGCACACATTGCTAAACCACAAAAACATGTGGAAGAAAAAGCAGTAGAAGGAGGAAAGAAACTCATGATGAGGAAGATTCTTCTTAAACCAGAAAAAGAGATGGAGGAAACAATTCAGCGAACAAGTCTGTTCAGAACTACTTGCAAGATGAAAGATAGAGTTTTCAAGGTGATTAAAGACAGTGGGATCACTGACAATCTGGTACTGATGGAGATGGTGGAGAAACTGGAGCTGAAGACAACTGCACATCCAAATCCATACAAGGTATCATGGTTGCAGAAAGGACATCAAGTAATGGTAATTCAAGAATGTTAAGTTGAATTTAAAATAGGAGGTTATAGGGATGAAATATTATGTGATGTGATTCCTATGGATGTCTATCATATTTTATTGGGGAGACCATGGCAGTTTAACAGAAAGGTTATTCATGCTGGAAGAAATAATACTTATACCCTAGAAAAGAATGGTAGTACACATATGTTGTTACCAAAAGAGGGAAGCTAGTTCAAGAATACTTCTCATGAGTGGAAAGGAACTCTTGAATCAAGTGAAGAAGGAAAAAGAAATGCATTTTGTTGTAGTGAGGAAGCCGAGAGTTATCCTTACAAATAATTTTGTGGAAGATTTTCCTATAGAAATATAGGAACTGTTAGAAAACTTTGTTGATGTAGTAGTGGATGAGTTATCTCACTCATTGCCACCCATTAGGAGTATAATCCATCATATTGACCTTATTCCAGTATCTAGTTTACCAAACAAAGCAACTTATAGGTTGACACCTAGAGAGAATGAGGAAGTCAAAAGTCAAGTCTGAGAGTTGTTGGATAAAGGTTTAGTCAGGGAAAGCCTAAGCCCATGCGCAGTAACAACTGTGTTAAATCCAAATAAGGATGGAGGATGGAGAATGTGTATAGATTCTAGAGCCATCAACAAGATAACCATTAGGTACAGATTTCATTTAACAAAGATGGATGATTTGATGGATTGTTTGAGTGGAGCAAGACATTTTTCCAAGATAGACTTGAAGAGTGGATATCATCAAATAAGAATGAGAGAGAGAGATTAATGGAAAAAAACATTCAAGACAAATGAAGGATTGTTTGAATGGTTGGTCATGTCATTTAGGTTGACAAATGCACCAAGCACATTTATGATATTGATGAATGAGGTGTTGAAAGACTTCATAGGGAAAATTTTCATAGTATATCTGGATGACATACTAATCTTCAATAAGACAATGGGAGAACACTTAAGACATTTGACATCAGTGATGGAAAATTTGCAACCAGAGAAGTTGTTGATAAATCTGAAGAAAAGTTCTTTTATGAAGAAGGAACTCATATATTTGGGTTTTGTGATCTCTTCAAATGAATTGAAGATGGATCTGGAAAAGGTGAGAGCAATCAAAGAATGGACATCGCCAAGAAACATATTTGACGTAAGAATTTTTCATGGGTTAGCAAGTTTTTATAGAAATTTTATCAAAAATTTAAGTGATATATGTGCACCCATGATGGACACTATGAATAAGAAACACAAGTATTTTAAATGGACAAAGGAAGATGAAAAGAGTTTCAATATGTTGAATGAAAGAATCACAGAACAACCAATTCTGGTCTTGCCAGATTTTGGAAAAACATTTCAGGTGAGATGTGATGCGAGTGTGTTAGCTATTGGAGCAGTCTTGAGTCGGAATAATAGGCCAGTTGTTTATTTCAGTGAGAAGTTGAATGACACCAAGAAGAATTATTCCACACAAATAATTTTATGCAGTGATTCAAGATTTTAAGAAGTGGAGACACTATCTAATTCCTAAAGAATTTGTCTTGTGCAGTGATAAACAAGCTTTGCAGTTTATTACTAGGCAATAAAAGTTGAATCAAAAACATGCAAAATGGGTAGAATTTATGAATTTTTTTACTTTTGTTATTAAACATAATGTTGGAACTGCTAACAAAGTTGCAGATGCTTTGAGTAGGAGGATTTTGATTGTATAAGATTTCCAAGTGGAGACCTTAGGGTTTCAACACCTCAAGGAGATGTATAAAGAAGACACATATTTTAAGGAAGCTTATGAGACATGCAAGAATCCTTTATTGGGAGATAGAAGCCCATGGACTGAATATTTGATCCAGGATGGATTACTGTTCAAGGGAATCCAATTATGCATACTGAAATTCTCAATGAGATATAACCTACTGAAAGAGAAACACAATGGAGGTTTAGCTGGACATTTTTGTCATGATACGACATTTGCACAACTGAGCAATTTGTATTATTGGCCAAGCTTGAGAGCAAAGGTGAAACATTTTGTGAACAAATGCAGAATTTGTCAGTATGCAAAGGAAAGACAATACAACACTGGTTTGTATTAGACATTACCAATTCAAGAAAGGCAGTGGGATGCAATTAGTATGGATTTTGTTTTCGGATTGCCTAAAACTCAAAAGGGGAGTGATTCCATATTCGTTGGGGTGGACAAATTTTCAAAAATGACACATTTCATACCATTCCAGAATACAAACGATGCTACACAAATCACCAATTTGTTTTTCAGAGAAGTAGTGAGACTACATGGATTGTCGAGGAGCATAGTCTTGGACAGGGACACCAAATTTGTAGGACACTTTTGGAGGACTCTATGGAAGAGGCTAGGGACAAACTTGTCCTTTAGTTCAACATATCATCCTCAAATAGATGGACAGACTGAAGTAGTAAAAAGGAGTCTGGGAAACTTGTTAATAAGTTTAGTCACTTAGCAAGGTCGTCAATGGGATCAGATTCTGGCACAAGCATAATTTGCATTCAACAATTTGAACAGGAGCACAGGGAAAATTCCATTTGAAATTGTGTATGGTATACAGCCAAGAGGGATTACAGAGTTGAGAGACTTGAATCAGGATGAGTTTAGAAGTGTTGGAACAAAGGATTTTGTAGTAGAAATGAAAAAACTCCATGACAGAGTTAGAGAACAGCTACATAACAACAACCATAAATACAAGAGAAGAGTTGATCAAAAGAGGAGAGAAGTTCAATTCGAGGTTGGAGATGAAGTTTTAGCTCATCTGAGAAAAGAAAGGTTTCCAAGGGTAATGTATAACAAGTTGAAGATGAAGAAGATATGACCATTCAGAATTATCAGAAAATTCTCAGCCAATGCTTATGAAATTGAGTTGCGAGACAATGTTGGGATATCTCTGATATTCAATGTTACAGATCTGTATCCTTACTAGAGAAACGAGGAAGGAGAATCAGATGATCAAAAATAATTTCAGTGGGAAGAACGATTACACACATCAGAAAAACCTCAGATGGAGAAAATCATTGAACAAAGAGATGGAAAGAAGACCAGGAGGAAGACATATCCTGAATATTTAGTGAAGTGGAAAGATGATCCAATGGAAGATGCAAGTTGCGTCACAGAACCTGATATTTTGAAGCATGGAAAGACAGTGCAGGAGATCATGGACAGGAGTCCATGGAAATTTTAACCAGAGGAGTATGATGTACGAGCATTTCCTTCAAAGTCAAAACCCAAGCGTGGAGGCAAAGGAACAACATCTCAGCAAATCACAGAATTTCAAATCATAAATTAACTCAGAATTAAACCAGGTTATTGAGATATTTTGTAAACAACATTTTAAAAATGTAACTTGTTTGTAAAGTCACGAAGGATTGTAAGGGATTGAATATATTGAGTGTTGACTCTTATCTGGAAATAAATGTTAGTTATTGTAATAGGAAAGAGTAGGTAACTGATAAGAGTTTGATAAGATAGGTTGTAGATAGGATGACGAGAGCTCAGGGAGCTGGTCCTTAGATAGTTTATTGTTGCATTGTAAAAGTATTAGGAGATGATGAGATATAGATCAAAGAGATCAGTAGAACATAGTAGAGTAGAAGAAACATTATGTAATTTGTTTTCATGAAGGAATATAACAGGAAGAATTGTCCCAAATCCTTGGAATGTGTTCATTTGATGTATGGATGAATGAATGTTATATTTTGTTTGTGTGATTTATTCCATTTTATTTCATGTGTGATTGTTCGAGAAGTTTTAGTATGAAATCGTGACAAAACTGGATGAGTTTCAATTGTTTCTCTTCTAACACTTGTATGCAAGGTGTGCATATCAAATGCAAAGAGTGCGTCGTTTGAGTCTCGGAGTGATTCATAGAAGTTCAGAGAGAACAAAGGGAACTTAGACCAGGTGCAAGGTGTGCACAACGTCGAAGATCGATCAAGTGTCTAAGAACCTGAAACAGAGAAATGTCGTGTGGGCGAGAAGAATTTATTTTCAAGAAATCCTTCGAATTCAGTTATTGAAATCTTGATAACGCAAGGCATGTGTGGGAAATCGAAATCCTCTTAAGGATAAATATCATAAGGGATAACACTTTCCATAAGTGTTAACAAATATCCAAGAGTCAGAGTCGTAGGAGGAGCAAAGGTTTGAAGCCTTTGAACACTTAGAGAATATTCTAAGTCATAGAGTAAACAGAAGCTGAGGAGAGAGGAGCAACACTAGCCGTTGGATCACAGAGTAATGAATCAAAAACCGTCTGATCAGGGTAAGGTGCACGAGCCTTAGCACTTCACACACAGAGGAGAGAGAAACCTCACCAGGGTTGAGAACTGATATTTACGAAGCTCGAAGAGCTGGAAACACGAAGTAGAATCTCAGTCATCCGATCACAGAAATAGATCTGATTCGTCAGATTGTTCGGGGTAAAATTCAAGCGTCGGATCGCCAAAGTGGGTCTAAGCCGTCATATATCATGACTCTGAGTGAAGTAAAGTTAAACTTGGGATTTATGAAGCGTGAAGGGTCGGAGAGTCGGGGCGAATCTGGACCGTTGGATCTAGGAGGACATGTGTCGACAGGTTGAAAGATCCAGAGGAAGGCAAAGGTCGAAGTGTTGAAACACCCAAAGCCTGAAGAGACGAAGAGCTGAGAGCCATCGATCTATAGGTGGACACTTTTCAATAGATCGCGAGGGCCAGGTAAAGTTGTTGTGGATTTTCAGTTGAGAACATATACTGTTGAACCCCGAAGGTCTGAAGTGATTCAGAACTGTCGGATCTAGGAGAGACGTGGCATAGATCCGTGCACTCCGGGTAAAGTCCCGAAGTAATTCTTGATCATCAGATTACGAGGACATGCGACATAAATCCACATACTTCGTGGGGAGAGAAAAGTTAAGAGTTGAAAGTTCTGAAGTGATCAACACCGTTGATTTTGTGGGATAGGTGTCTACAGATTGTCTAGTTCGGGGGATTGTAATACTAAAGAGAGTTGGGTCTGATATTTCAAAACCCTGAAGTCCGAAATCACGAAGAGATGGAATCTGTTGATTTAGGATAGGCAGATCCAGTCCGTAGAATGAAAGGCGCAGATCTGAACCGTCGATTCAGACACTATCGCCAAGATTGTGAGATCGAAAATTCCATAGAATTGTGAGTACAAGAGTTGTGTAGAGTTTAAAATATTGAGAGAAGGCTGCAATCCAAATGATGGTTTCGTCAGGAGGACACATGGAGGCTTAAGGAGAATTGCGGGCCCAAAAGTAATTTGACTTCAAACCGATTGTGGTCGGGCCCGCAACCGCGTGATCATCGCCCAAGGTCACATCAAAAGAGAGGTTTATCCGAAAAGGAGCTAGCGCCCAAAACTCTAAGAGTTTTCACAGATGCAAAAGGAAAGGTCACAGGTATCATAAAACCCCACCAGAAGGTCCAAAAGACATGTGTTTGATTTATACATGGGACTACCAATGATCTAAAAATGAAGAAGACTTGAAATACTTGAAATTATTTGCAATGTAAATGTTATGTGTTTAAGGCAAAAAGATCAGTTTGCAACACATAGATTAAAGGATTACTTATGTAAAATACTCATAGACAGCAGCATAATCAATGAACATAAGCACATAAACACAACAATTTGATAAAGGAGTTCACCCCTCTCTTGGGCTACATCTCCTGGTCCAGATTCCAATGGATCATTATTATTAATTGCTCAAAGTGCTCAAAAACATGTCTTACAATGCTCACAATGACAAACCGACCGCTCCAATGGCTTCAGAGTGTCCAAAAACTCCTGTCTGGGCTCTTTCGACACCTCAATCAGTCGAAAAATGAAGAAGTTAGGCCTACTGGAAGTCTTCCCCTTCTAGCTTGTTGTCTCTGCATCTACAATTTGCACCCTTGTTGTTTGAACCTGACTCACACACAAATTTAAGCGTGAAAACCCATCACCGGGTGCAACCATGCCAATGGTACAAACCCTAGGACGGTTAAGGGCGTGCCAGCCCCTAACCGCCTAGGCACCTCGGCATATGGCGAGTCATGTGACCGCGCGTATGGAAAAAGTAGTTAATGGTTACAACGGGTGTAACCTCCCTGCGCTCCAGATTAGGGTCACATGGAAATAGTGCAAAGGACCATGGGCTATATTAAACCCCGCGCCAATCGTTACAACCACGCGCAACCATATATATATACACGGTGGTCATATGTAAAAGCAACACGACCATGGGTCGGGGCTAAGCCCCGACCCGACCCCCGCCCAATATACAAACATACAACTTTAAATAAAATGTGAACCATTATATGGTAAGCAACATAGCATGGGCGTAATGGTCGTGGGAACTTTGTTAAGGTGTTACACCGGTGGTGAGGTCCGGGGTTCGACCCCCATAGACCCATAAAATTTTACATAGCAAATCACAACCCAAACAACTAGTGACACGTGGTGCCCATGGATTGGGCCGTGTGTCCTCATTCCATTTACCACCAAAGGACACGTATCACTTCCTGATTCGACAATTGTCAACCAACCAAATGTTGCCACATCATCCATACGGTCTATAAGGTCCTTCCACGTTAGACTGTACGGACTGTACGGACTGTACAGTCAGCACCAAAAGTTTGCATGTTTGACTTGACGAACAGAACGTGATATCTTCTCCATACGGAGCCCGTTTGACAAAGTAAATATACTTCCAGAATCAGGAA
This sequence comes from Picea engelmannii, assembly GCA_009831015.1. Taxonomy (NCBI): domain Eukaryota; kingdom Viridiplantae; phylum Streptophyta; class Pinopsida; order Pinales; family Pinaceae; genus Picea; species Picea engelmannii. Next base: position 729,994 of record ML783555.1, on the reverse strand, counting down.
GACGAGACAGACGCAATGGAATTGGTTTCGTCGCATTCCAAGCACTTTGAAATTTTGAGCAAAATTTGATCCCCTGATCACACCTCCCCATTGGGAAGATTTTGGACCTCCAAAAGACTATTCTCAGTCTATGTGAAGATGAGGGTAAAGTTCGCTCACCCTTCCAACCTCAATCCACTTGGCCTTTTTTGGATTCGTCCCTTTAAGACGAACTCACAAATACTCCACATTTCCTCATTTCGAAGTTCGCATCCTCCTATCAAGGATGGTGTCTTCCTGCAGTTATGTTAGATACTCTGGAGAAAAATCATCGATAGAAGGAATCTGAACGTGCTCTCCTTGATCATCGATCAATGGAGGCTCATACAACTTCAAATTCTCAACATTAACAACTGCATACATCTGCATATAAGGAGGCAAATCTTCTCCTTTAAGCCTCTCCTTGCTGATGTAAAGCCAAACTTCATCTCCAACTTGGAAACTGTGATCAACACGATGCTTGTCATGTCTCATTTTGTACTTGGCCTGACTCTTTTCCAACTTCTCTTGCACCACCTGATGTATCGACTCAATTTGTTCAATGAACTTCTCTGCCCTATCAATGTCATATTGACCATCGAAAACAATATCTTTCCCAAAGATAAAATCTAAAGGCGACTTGGGAAAATAGCCAAAACATGCTTCAAATGGTGATGTTTGCGTTGAAGAGTTCTTAGCTCGATTGTACGCATGCTGAATGTAATGTAAATGTTCATCCCAATGTTTAGGATGCTTGTTGCAATAAGCACAAAGAAGATGCACCACTGTACGATTTACCACCTCTGTCTGACCATCTGTTTGTGGATGAAAAGATGTGCTCTTTTTAATTTTAGTGTCCATGAGTGCCCATAAACTCAACCAAAAACTTCCAACAAATCGAGAATCCCGATCAGAAATAATGGACTTAGGCAATCCAAAATGTACCCAAACATTTTGAAAGAACAACTGCGCCATTTGTTCTGCTGTTACCTTCTTAGTACAAGGCATCAAAATACACATCTTGCTAAATCGATCAACCACAACATAAAGATAATCATGACCTCGTCTCGACATAGGTAAACCACCAACAAAATCCATGGAAATACTTTCTCGAGGTCGAGAAGGAACTGGAAGTGGAGTGTACAAACCCAACTTCTGATTGCTAGGTTTACTTGTAGCACACAACAAACATCCTCGAACATATAGCGAAACACTTTCATTCATCTTAGGCCAGTAGCAGTATCTTTGCAAATTAGCCACTGTCTTGCCTACACCAAAATGACCAGCAATAAGAGAAGAATGTGCTTCCCTTATGATGTTGATTCTTTCCCCTTGTGGAATACACAACTTGCCAAGATGATACAAGAGATTATTATGCACATGATAATCTAATTCTTCAACATGGTTAGAATGGCACAAAGTTTCATACACTTCCTTGAAATTAGTATCTAAAGCATATTGCTCCACATAACTTTCATGCATTATAGGACTCTGCTTAAGAATAACTGAAGCACTAATAATAGGTCTTGAAAGCATATCAACGACTTTGTTAAAAATGCCCTTCTTATACATGATAATCAAATGAAACTGTTGAAGAAAACCCATCCATCTGAAGTTCCTACCTTGTTGTAGCTTTGTCTATGATTGTAAGTATTGCAAAGGTTGATGATCAGTGTGAATAATGGTTTCTTTTCCCAACAAATAATGCTTCCATTTTTTAACACTTTGAACCAATGCATATAATTCCTTATCATAAGTAGGATAATTAATCATGGCACCATTAAACGTCTCAGAATGAAAACAAATAGGCTTACCATACTGAAGAAAAACTGCTCCCATTGCATAATTACTTGCATCTGTCTAGATTTCAAAAGGTTGTCTTAAATTTGGAAGTGCAAGAACCGGCGCTGAACTGATATTTTCTTTCAAAGTATCAAAAGTCTGTTGCTTCTTGCCTCCCCATTGGAAAACTTGCTTGACACTTGTCATAGCGTGTAATGGAGCTGGAATGGATGAAAAGTTAGCAATAAATTTCCTCCAATATTGGGCGGCTTCCAAAAAACTTCTTACCTCTGTCACATTGTTGGGTCTGGACCATTCCAAAATAACTTTAACTTTAGAAGGATCAATTTTTAATTTGCCTCCACCAACAATATGGCCTAAGTAAATAAGTTAAGTTTTTCCAAATTCACATTTGGACAACTTAAAAAACAACTGTTCTTTCCTCAAAACATCCAAAACTTGTTTCACATGTGTAATATGCTCTTCATGAGATTTGCTAAAAATCAAAATATCATCTAAGTATACAATAACACAATCATCCAGAAAAGGCCTTAAGACATCGTTCATAACTCTCATGAAAGTAGCAGGTGCATTGCAAAGTCCAAAAGGCATTACCATCCATTCAAACAAACCTTGCTTAGTCTT
>ML783555.1:694186-705715 GCA_009831015.1 Picea engelmannii | reverse complement strand
TATATGCCAAACCATCCAAATGTTTCTTTGGAGTGAAGGAGGTAGAGTATTTGGGTCATATTGTATCTCATGAAGGTGTCAAGGTAGACCCTAACAATATTAAGGCCATGATGGACTGGCCAATTCCCAAAACATTGATGAATCCTAGAGGATTTTTGGGTTTGACAGGTTACTACCATAAGTTTGTTCGGCACTATGGAAGAATAGAAGAACCTTTAATGGCACTAACTAAGAATGATGCATTTTCATGGACTCCAGAGGAAACTAAAGATTTTGAGAAACTTAAAGAGGTGATGTGAAAATCTCCTGTCTTGACCACTCCAGACTTCACAAAAACTTTTATTGTGGAATGTGATGCCTCGAGAAATAGAATTGGTGGATATAATTTTTGGGATTAACTACGTAGAGTAATTCATTAATATATAACCCATATCCATGAGTATTAGTCGCATATGACCAATAATTCTCATGATTTGAATAGTCCACTTACCACTCATTGCATCAGGTGATGCAATGAGTGCTAAGTGGACTATTCAAATCATGAGAATTATTGGTCAGTTGCAACTAATACTCATGGATATGGGTCATATATTAATGACTTACTCTACGCAGTTAATCCCAAAAACGATATTTAATATGCTACACTGTGAAATCCCCTCTATGCTTAAATGGAATTGGTGTTATCCTAATGCAAGAAGGAAGGCCCCTGGCTTTTGAAAGTCGACCACTCAAGGGAAAGGACTTACACAAATCCATTTATGATAAGGAAATGATGGCAATACTACATGCATAGAAGAAATGGCATCCTTACCTTATAAGTAGGCACTTCAAGGTCAAAAAAGATCATGATAGTCTTAAATACTTCTTGGAACAAAGACCATCTTCAGAAGAACAACAAAAATGGGTAACCAAGATATTGGGTTATGATTTTGAAATCGTCTATAAAAAAGGGAAGAAAATTTTTGTGGTAGATGCACTCTCAAGGAAGGATGACGATGTTGAGGCCTTTGTCTGTGCTATCTCAATCATCCAAACCGATTGGATAATAGAAGAAAGGGATGAATATAAGAATGACGAAAAAGTGTGGACTCTCATTCAAAGGTTGTAGAAGGATTCCAGTGCATTAGATACATTTACATGGAAAAATGATTCACCATAGTACAAAGATCGCTTATATTTATGTAAGAACTCCCAACTCAAACAAAATGTACTATTGGAATTGCACACCTCTCCACTAGGAGGGCACTTGAGATTTTTAAAAACCTACCATAGGGTTAAGAAGGAATTTTTTTGGGATGGCCTTAAAACTGATGTTCAAAGGTTTGTGGCAGAATGTTTGGTTTTCCAACAAAATAAGGTGGAAAAATTTAAGACCCCAGGTATTTTACAACCATTAGTCATCCCAAGTCAATGTTAGGAGGCGGTTTCCATGGATTTCATCACAGGGTTACCAAAGTCTAAAGGAAAGAGTATCATCAAGGTGATTGTTGATAGATTGACCAAGTAGACACACTTTTGTGCACTCTCTCATCCCTTCAAAGCCAGTAAAGTTGCCACTGCATTCGAGACAGTTCAAAAGCTACATGGTAGCCCAAAGATTATTGTAAGTGATAGAGATCCCATATTCACTGGACATTTTTGGATATAATTATTTTATTGTTTGGGTACTCAATTGGCTCATAGCTCATCCTATCATCCTCAATCTAATGGAACAAACGAGATAGTGAACAAATGTTTGGAAGGCTACCTTCATTTCTTTGTCTCTGATAAACAAACACAATTGTTTAAATGGTTACCCTTGGCAGAATGGTGGTATAGCACTTCCTTTCATACTGCAACAAAAATGACACCATTTATGGAACTCTATGGATACCACCCTCCTTCCATCACTTCTTTTCTAAAAGAAAAATCTAAGGTTCAAGAAGTGGAAGACCACATCGAGCATCAACAACAAGTTCTCCAAATATTAAAGGACAACCTGACCATGGTACATAATCGCATGAAGCAACAAACAGATCAACATCGTAGTGAAAGAAGTTTTGAAGTAGGGGATTGGGTATTTTTAAGACTACCACCATACAAACATATGTCCCTTAAGCAAGCCAAGAAGGATAATAAATTATCACCAAAGTAATATGGCCCTTAAAGGTGTTGAAAAATATTGGTACTATGGAATACAAATTGGATTTGCCTGCATCTTCATGAGTACACCCAGTTTTCCATGTTTAATGCTTAAAAAAGGTTATAGTTTACAAGATCCCAGTTCAAACTATATTTCCAAAACTTGAAGAGTAAGGAAAAATCATATTGGAGCCTGAAGCCATCACTTACACAAGAATTCTCCAGCTGAGGAATAGATCCATTTCAGAGTATCTCATTAATTGGAGGAAACTACTGGCTGGAGATTACACTTGGGAATATGAGTCTTTCATACAGAAGCATCAAAAGTTACTCAAGCGTTGTGTACAACACTTGTCTCAGGGGAGGGGCATGTTAAGCCCTAAATAGTTTCTCATTACCCCTTAATTGGGGAATATTACATTAGTAATGTTATTTTATTTATGTCAAATTTAGTCCATTAGTTGTAATTATACCTCATAGTCTCCTCTATATACAAAGGAAATATTTTCATTTGGAATCATCTTGTATTTGAACATTTATGTGGGCATAAGTAGGTTTCCCCCTCAAAGAGGTTTATTATCTGAATTTCTCTTTTTTTCAATGCGTTGAGTACTTATTCTGAGGTTTTTCTATGCTATATTGATATTTGGTTCCTAACATGCAATATATGGTCTAGTAAATACCATTGCATACATCAAACTGACAACTTCACTAGAATATAGAACATGGGACATGTCCTCTTCTTATTCATGTGTCTTGGGACACTGATCTGCAGATAAATTTACACCTATAGGAATATGAACCTTCACCGATTTACTTACATGCATATTAAACCTATGCAATATTGTCTTAAAATATTTTCTTTGATTCAACCATAGTTTCCTATTTGTATGATCTCTTTTAATCTCCATTCCTAGAATGAAGTTTGCAACACTCAGATCCTTCATGTCAAATTTGGAGGATAGTTGCGATTTCACCTCCTTGATAACATCCATGTTATTTCCTACCAACAACATGTCATCAACATACAACACTACATAAATGAAGTGATTACCAACCTGCTTGTAATATACACAGTGATGAACCATGCTTCTCACAAATCCCAATCCAAGAATGTATCTGTCAAACTTTTTGTACCACATCCTAGGTGATTGCTTCAGACCATATATTGACTTATTTAGCTTACATACCGACTATTTCTTTCCCTTCACTACAAATCCTTTTGGTTGTTTCATGTATATTTCTTCTTCCAGATACCCAAGTAGGAATGTTGTCTTCAAATCCATTTGTTCCACTTCCATATCAAAAGAAGCAAAAATGGAGAAAAGAAATCTAATATAATTTAACTTGGCAACATGAGAAAATATATCACCAAAGTCAATTCCCTCTACATGGGAATAAAAAATTTCTACTAACTGAGCTTTTTATTTCTCCACTTTTCCTTCTGCATTAAACTTCTTCTTAAACAACCATTTTCTACCAAAATATTTTCTTCCATATGGAAACTTAAATAGATCCCATGCCTCATTCTTATCCAAGGCATCCATTTCTTCAACCATGGCCTTCTTCCAGATTTTACTATCCTATGAATTCATTGCTTCCCTAACAGTTCTGGGATCATCATCAGTAATAGATAATGAAAAATTAGAAAGAAAATCAGGTGGACTATACCTTTGTGGTTTCCTTCTTTCCCTCACTGATCTCCTCAATACTGGGGTATGAGGTTCTTCCTCTTCTTCTTCATCTTCCTTAGTTGATTAATATTTTGCATCATCCAACTCAAACTCTATTTTCTCATGTTATTTTTGCCTTGGTATGAATTCCTATTTGGGAACATCTTTCACCTCTCTAAAAACAACATCCCGATTGTAAACAATCTTCTTAGTTTTTGGGTTCCAAAGGTTATAACCTTTCACACCATATTTATAACCAATAAATATACACTTTTCAGCTTTATTATCCATCTTACTTCAATTTTTGTTTGGAACATGTACATAAGAATCACGACCAAACAATTTGATATGTTTCAGAGAGGGTTTCTTACCAGTCCATACTCATTTTTAGTTTTATCATCCAACACTGATGAGGGTGATCGATTGACTAGGTAACATGTTGTACCCACCACCTCTGCCCAGAATTCATGTTCTAACTCAACACCACTAAGCGGGTTCCTTTCTTTTTCGATCAGTTTCCTACTGATCCTTTCTGCAACTCCATTCTATTGAGTTGTGTATGGAGTAGTCTTCTACCTTGATATACCACACTTCTTATAGAATTCTTCGAATTCATTTATGTAGAATTCTCCACCATTATTTGTCCTCAATACCTTGATTTTCTTCTCTGTCTAATTTTCTACAAGAGCCTCAAAGCTTTTAAATTTATCAAATACCTTATATTTCTTTCTAATAAAATAAATCCATGTGTTCTTTGAGAAATCATATATGAATGAAAGATGATACACAGATTTACCTAGTGATAGAACAAGCATTGGTCCAAACACATCCCTGTATATCAACTCTAAGATCCCCTTTTCTGTCGTACCACCCGTTGAGAATCTTATTCGATTTTGCTTACCATGTATGCAATGTTCAGAGAAATAAAAATCTAGAGTGAAATTATACATACCTTCAACCATACCTTTACCATGTAGTGTTCGAAGACCCTTTTCTCGAATATTCCCAAGTCTTTGATACCACAACATGGTCTTCTTTCTAGGGACAATATTGGTCTTGTCTTCTTTATTTCTACGATCATGGAAAAAAGAACTGTTACGCCCATTATTATAAGTTATTCCCAATAACTTGTACAGAGTTCCACACCGAGCTTCCCTCATCAACACCATTGCTCCTCATACAATTTTGCAAGAGCCCTCTCCTAATACAATGTACACACCTCCATCATCCAACTTTCTTACAAATATTAGGCTCTTGGACAGTTTTGGAATGTGTAAAACCCCATGGAGAGTTCTAATCCTTCCAACTTTTAACAACAACTTAACCCTTCCACATCCCATGATTTTTGTTGTCGAGTCATTTCCTAGGAGTACATCACCACCATCGTATTTTTCATATTCATAGAACCACTCTATGTGAGGATTCATATGATATGACACACCTGATTCGATCAATCATATACCACGATATGCATGTGTACCTGTAGATGCCATGTAAAAACCACCTCCTTCTTCAATGGAGGTTTTCTCCTCTATGGAAGAGGCATTATCAGATCCCTTTTGTTTATCAACCTTCCTAGACTTGCAATATTTCTTATAATTCCCTTCTATACCACACTTCCAACATTTCCTCAAATATTTTCCTCGAGACTTAGATCCACCTTTAGATTTAGATCTCCCCTCGAAGACTTACAAGGATTCTTGTCTTAGGTACAACCTCTTACAAATAAAGAATATGTGCTCTAGCCATCCATGCTTTTCCGCCTCATCTCTTCAGATAAAAATGATGCAACTAAATCCTCATACTTCAATGTAGATTGAGTGGTACTACCAATTTCTACAACTAGATTATCCAAAAATTTGGCAAAGAACATAAACAATTAATACATTTATCTTATTTTTCAATCGTAATATTAACAAATACAAGTTGACTGACGAGACTATTGAAGGCATTTAGATGTTTTGTCACAAAAACTCCATCTTCCATCCTAAGATGATACACATTCTTTCGAAGAAACAACTTGTTTACCAGGGACATTAATTGATACAAATTCCCTAACTTATCCCATAGTTCCTTGGTTATAGATTCTCCAAAGACATTCAACAAAACCGAGTCTACCAAGCACAGTTGAATAGTAATCCTTTCTCTTCTATCCAATTTCTCCCAATATTCCTTTGGCATACCTGTAGGTTGTGTACTAGTCGTTTTTTTACCAGAAAATTGTGTACTAGTAGACTATGTGCTAGTAGACTACGTACCAGTTGGTTCTGTACCAGGATCCACATAGATCCATTTCTCTTTGTCTAAAATAAGGTCATCCATATTGATCTTCCATAGATCAAAGTTTTACCGTTGAAATTCTCTATCTCAATTCTAGAAGAGCTCGCCATTCCTCTTTCTACACTCTAATCACCACTACAAAATCTCCCACTGAACCTAGGTTTATCACAGACCCAGGATAAACTTGATCTATAGAGACCGAGCCAAACCCTCAACAACAAAGGCGTCCTCCTGAAGAAAAAAATGTCTTTGATTCCATATGTTAGTTTTTCAACCTGTGAAGTAAAGAAATGCATAGAGATTCTTAAGAAAAACATAAATTAATCAATGACTCATACACACAGTACACAACGATTTATGCTGGAAATCCTTAACCGGGAGAAAAACATCCTTCCTTGGTGTCACACCTCTCAACTCTTCATTGTATTAATTTCACCATTCAAAATAAAATATATAAAATATTTTAGGTATTCTGTCGCTACCAAAACCCTAATCCCTTGATCCGAAATTAATTTATAAAACCTCTAAAAATAACAAAAACCACCCAAAAACAAAATTGGTGGAGCTGCCCCAGACCCTGACGACTCTGGCCTACCTCCCAAAGCTGAACGTTGTGCGTAACCAAGTGGGGACAATCCTAGACCCCCTAAGAAAGTTCCTAATGCACACGACACAAAGGGTGAAGGAAGTTGGGATTGTAAGACGTAGTTGTCGAATATGACGCGCCCAAACACACACATGCAAAGAATATAACACATACCCAACAATGTATGGTTGACCTGTATGGAATTTAATTGTTGAGTGGTATAGAAATTGGTTGTTGAAATTATTGTTTTTGTATGAAGACTAATCATTGTATGACGGTTGTTGAATGGCTCATGGGTGGTATGGTGGCTAGTGTGTGCTAGTATTATGAATTTGCATGGGTTGCAACATAATTGGCAGTTGTATGGTCAGGTATGGATGAATTTACGATGAATCCTAAAACATGTGCAAATATATGGTGGCTATTATTGAAGTGTGCAATGGAGGCTACACAAGTAAGGCTAGTATGACTACAGACCATTGGCTCTGATACCAATGTAGCAAAAAATTTATTAAGCATTTGACTTGGATATAACCAAAGAAAATATAATGTATAATAATATAAAATTAAATGATAAGATGAGCCTTGTCTATAGATATAGCCTAAGGTTCCTTCCAACGAAGAATCCTAACTTATTATTATTATTATTAAATTTGTTATATTTTAATTAATTATTTTTTAGCTTTATATAGCCTGAGTGGGCCTAATGGTTAAGAACATTTGCTTTCTCCTAAAAGGTCACAAGTTCAAATCCAAAGGGGAGTAGGATATGTATACCTTCGTAGACTTTACCTTCGTAGAGGGAAAGTCTATGGAGGTATACATACCTTACCCCCTTTGGATTTGAGCCTATAACTTTCAAGGACTTTTTCTTTAAGAGAGACTTAAACAATAACAAGTTTCATTAATATTATTAGATAATATAATCTCAAGTTAATTAACATTTCAATATTATTTATAGAATAATTTTATATTATTTTTATAAAAATATATATTTAATTAATAATTTTGAATTAGTAATATTAAATTTTTATAAATAATATTTAAGATAAATTTATAATTCAAATATTTTTATAGAAATAATTCTTAACATCTATATTAAAAAATTCATAATAATTAAATAAATATAAATTTAATAAAATATTTATTATATGATCACATACATTAAATCATTCCAAATAATTTGTGAAAACAAGTTTGACACGAGCTCTAGAATATATGTCACCGTTCACCTCAATATACCCATTCTAAAGATAATATGCACTATTCTCGAGAAAATATGACATTAATAAGAAGACAATGAAGATAGATTTCTTTCACTTACACCATTTTAAAGATAGTATTCACTATTATAGTATATAGTGTGAATCATTCCATACTTAGACATACATGGTTTAATAGTATTCTTAATGAATAAAGGGAATGACATCTTCGAGCTTATCTCTATTAGAAGATGTTGTTTATCAAGTATACCTACTCACACTAGTTAAATATTCAAGCAGATCCGGAAAAATGTTAAAAGCTCTCGGCTGCACTTTTCTCACACCCCATCCCATATTGAGTGTTTTACGTGTATCTCTTTATGCAATATGGATTTATCAATAACGTTGTTGCATATATGATAAATCCTTAAAAATCTAATCTCCAATGAACAAGATGGTTGTGTTGTAGGTACGATTATTGTGGTATAGGTAGTCATTAATTTAATCAAATAAAATAATAATGGAATTTTCATAGAAAAGTTTTATCTTGTTTTGGCTTTTAGCTAATTTGGTACCCGTCACTTCCTTCTCCATTGTAGTTAATGAGGGTCTAAGTCAGTATTTCAAAGTATTAAGAGGCTTCCTAGCTATCATGGAATTACATGAGCCATCTTTCCTCTTAGTGTATTTACTTGAAAATGTCTTCATATTGTTCTTACATGATCATATTGGTCATACATGATCTTATTCGATGATATTATCTCTCAAATGTTTTAATACTTATCTCTTTAACACTTCATAAGGAGAAGTTTCTATATATGTACATCAATGATGGTGTTGTATGTCCATCAATGATTGTGTTGTAGGATACCTTCATGGATAACATATTTATATCTGTTTGAACATTTTTATTAGGGCTTGGCTTTCATAAATGAACGCTAAATGGAAAATAGGTTTTGCTGGAGGTGTTTGTAGAACCACTTCTCTTATTCTACTTTTAGCAAAAGTGGGTGAGACGAGGATTTAGAAAAGGTTTTTTACATGATGCACCTAAAAATAGTAAGCATGTTGGAGGTTTTTGGACTTACGGGGGTTCTACTTTAGGTTTCCAGCGAAACCCTGCAAACCATCAACCCTTCTAAAGACGAAAAGGAAACACTACACACATAGTGCACAATGTAGTCTCATTCGAGATGGATTATGGGTGACTGCAGGACCAAGATGTCTACAATCTTAGAAGGGAGACTTATATGGGGATGATAGACATTCTTTCTACCTCAAAACACATCATATATATCATTCTATTACATCAACACATCATTGTGACTTAGATCTACGATTCGATAATTAGATGCATTCATTTAGGGTTTATTCTGCAATGAATATCCTGGTTACTCTATTGTGTGCTCCATTTTACTACTGATAGATTAATCGATTCATGATAACTAAAAATTTGCATGAAATAACACAAGCATTCCACATAGAGACACAAACTTTACCATGATTCACCCCCCTTGGGCTACGTCCACAAAGATTTGGTTGTCTTGGCTCTTTTATCATTTTTCATTGAGGTTACAATGTTATGCACATTACATTTATTTCTCCCTCCTAGACATCCTATGAAATAACCTGCATAGGCTGCATACTTCCATTCAGAGGCTGAAAAGATCAGAGTAGGCTCCACAACCCATGACTTACAACCTTTCCCTCGATTACAATACTTGATCTCTCAAAAAGTCTCTTGTTCTTTCTCAAAAACTATCTCTAAGATGATCATATCATATCATATCATGCTAAGCTCCTCTCCACTATCTCACACGATATATTTATATTACAAAAAAGTGGTTAGTTACCCATTACAAAATTGTCCAAAACCCTAACCCACTAACCCTAGGTGGATTAAATTTGTTCACTTTATAACTTCATGATCGTGACTAGTCCAAAATCCAACAGTTTTCCTCGTTAATCCACATCCTTCTTCATTTCTTTGACTTTCCCAGTTTCCTGGCACTGCTTTTCTAGGTATTTTGGCGCATCTTTTCTAGTTTTTTCCGGTGTGTTATCCTTCTTTGGTCCATTACCTAACTACCTTCATTAATTACCATGCCTTTCCATATCTTTTATTTTCATCCCAATATTTCCTCGAATTTTGTTTCAAAATGGCCTATGCCAACAGGCCCCCAATACTCACCTATGTCGCGTCCCGATCCACTAAGTGTTACAGGATAAATCAGTATATGTGGACACTAACAGATCTCCCTAGATCCACCTGGATATAGAACAAAACAAGACATGACATGACTCTTTCTCTAAGTTGCAGTCATTGAATCTACTACTAAGAAGGAATGAGTGACATACCTTTATATCGCTTCCTTAGGTCTTTGTTGTTCCTAGTTTTCTCTGGTGCTCTTATGAGATCAGGTCCAAGACAACACAAACCAACCAAAGTGAAGATAGCAAAGTATATTCAATGTCAGCCTATGCATATGATCAAGGAGTTTTGCAATAAAATAAGAGTGATTTTATGGGAAAGGGACATGCCGATGTATTATATTAAATGAAAGTAGAAGATGCAACTGGATCGCCTTGATGTTGCAAGCTTCCTTTCAGTGGTCCTTGGTTCCAACACACATACTTACTCTACACGTGCATGAAGAAGATCCAGTACAACTTGATAGACAAATAGAGTCTTCAAGCTTCAATCCAATCATGGTTCTTCACACAATTCTTTCATCAATTCTCCATTCAATCTTGTTTAACCTCTTCCTTGAGAAACCCTTCATTATATAGGAGAAGGAGAGATGGTTAAAGGGATGAGGATGATTCCACTAAATCTGAGAAGTCAGTAGGATGTCAACCATGTGAATGCCAACTCATTTTCTAGAAGATACTCTTCTAGAACCTTCGTAACTTCCTCTTCCTTTTAAGCTTCAAAACAGGTTCGCACCCTACCTATAAAGTAGACTGCGAACACCTCGCAGGCTAGAACGAGTCCAAAGATAGAAAAGTCGAGCATTTTTCATGTTTTGAGAGTCTGAAAAACACTTAGAGAGAAACTCTCCTAGTTCATTTTTTGTAAATTAGTTCGATTAGACTGAAAAAGTGATAAACTATCACCCATTGAATGTTTTCTTCAAATACTTTTACGAGCATGAAAAGAACAAGATCACTCGGCAATCTTTTCATTTTATGGAGCGTGAAAAGAGCTTAAAGGATACTCCCTTGTTTTCGTCATTTTCATGTTACCATAACGAGTATGAAAAGACGACAAAAGTATACTCGGTTACGTTCTCATGTATTTTCGAGCGCAAGAACGAACGAAGACTGAGCTCGAGGTTTTCCTTAGAAAACCCTAAAAAGGTACTCGTTCATGTGACGAATATAAAAAAAAGAAAAATTGCCCATATACTATCGTTTGGACTTCTAGGTCATCTATCTGCAAAAATCCATACTCACAAAACCATTAGGGTATTAGGTTTTCAGACAAAAGTAATAAAAATAATATAAAAATCAACGAAAAATAGTAAAAATGTGAATAAATATGGGTAAAAAGGGCTTTTTATCATTTCATTGTTACTTTGCCAAAAACTTGTCCAACACACCTTTTTTTTCTCAAATTTAATCAGTCGATCGCGGGAGCTACAAGTGATCACTTAGCAAACGGTTC
>ML783555.1:672333-683789 GCA_009831015.1 Picea engelmannii | reverse complement strand
TCTTGTGAGATCAGGTCCAAGACAACAAAAACCAACCAAAGTGAAGATAGCAAAGTATATTCAATGTCAACCTATGCATATGATCAAGGAGTTATGCAATAAAATAAGAGTGATTTTATGGGAATGGGACATGCCACTGTATTATATTAAATGAAAGTAGAAGATGAAACCAGATCACCTTGATGTCGCAAGCTTCCTTTCAGTGGTCCTTGGTTCCAACACACACACTTTCTCTACACTTGCATGAAGAAGATCCAGTACAACTTGATAGACAAATAGAGTCTTCAAGCATCAATCCAAATAGGGTTCTTCACACAATTCTTTCATCAATTCTCCATTCAATCTTGCTTAACCTCTTCCTTGAGAAAACCTTCATTATATAGGAGAAGGAGAGATGGTTAAAGGGATGAGGATGATCCCACTAAATCTGAGAAGTTAGTAGGATGCCAACCATGCAAATTCCAACTCATTTTCTGGAAGATACTCTTCTAGAACCTCCGTAACTTCCTCTTCCTTTTAAGGTTCAAAACAAGTCTGCACCCTACCTATAGAGTAGACTGCGAACACCTCGCAGGTTAGGTATAGCGTTGCCTAGGAGAATCAAGATTCTCACACCCTACAACATAGTCAGCCTGTGAAGTCATCTTAAAAATATGTTTTGTGAAAGAAGACAACAACCACTTTTCTCAGGCAAAAATTCTTTATGAGAGCCTGAACACATAACTGTAGAGACATCAACAGAGTGACCAAAATAATGTGTAACACTAAGGAAGTTTTTTCTTCCTATATTGACTTCTCGAGTACCTGAAACATGTTTGTAAGTTCTTCAACTTGGGATTTACGTGTGGATTGTTTTCTGTTATAATCTCCACAGTATGCAAACTAATGTTTTCCTTCAACAATTCCCCACTCTCCAAGCGAACTTGTTCAATTTACACCTTTGTTGTGTAAATCTTAGTGAGCAGTTGTTCTACTCCTTTTAATGGTCTTAACTGAGCTTGTCTTGATTGCTTATCTACTTGTATGGACTTAAGCTCTGCCTATAGATTCATCATTTCTTGTGCAATTTTCAGTCTGTCAAGTATTGTTATAGTTTTCTATTTCTGCTTCAATTCTTGCATTGTAGTATTTATCTCTTCTTCTTTTTGGTCTAACTCTTGAAGTTTCCCATCCTCCTGAACGTTTTTCCATAACTACGTTCTCTTATTATAAATCTCTGTTATTTCTAGAATTATGAGAACAATTCTTTCTGTATGATATGTAGCCTCCTATGCTCTTTGTGTTCTTTCTTCTGGTGGAGTACTAGGTGCTAAGAGTTCTGTCAAATCTGTAATTTGGCTTCTGTAAGTCTCCATAGCTTGTGATATTTTCTCAATTTTATACTTTCTGGGTATATTCTCTCCTTGTGTGTTGTCAGGAATGGTTTTAAATACTTTTTCAACCTGTTTCTCTATTTTTCCAGTGTGCTACTTTGTTTCGTCCCTCTCTAACTTCAATTGATTAAGAGATATCTCCAATGTATTATTTATTTTATTGTCCAATTGCAAGATTGTGGCATATGCACATCCCCTTGACTGGATTTCCTACACGACACTTACATGTAGTTTGTACAACTCTTGATTTGGAATCTTGGACAGTTCCAAGTCCAAGTGATCTATATCCTTTAGTGGCCTCTGTGTTGTAGCTTCATCTACCTACAACATCCCTTATGTAATATGGAAATTTTCACTCCCCATAACTATGGTCTACACTTTCTCATGTTCTAGAAGTATTCTTTCCTAAGAGGTTTGTTGTTGTTATTCATGATATTTTTGTTGTGTTGCAGTAATATGCAATTGTTCCAATCCATCTTTGATCTCTATCAATTTCTTCACTATTTCCTCCCTCTACTTCTCACCATCATACAAGACTTTCACTATGAGATCCTGCAATTTTTTTGCTACTAAGTCAGCATCATCCTCTGTAAGTGTAAGTTGAGGAATGTCCATATGTGCCTTCATTTTATTGCATTTCCTTGATGCCTACAACATTGCTCTTATCCTTGGTATTGTCTCTATCTACGTAGTTTGAGTTGGCATATCCCAATCTAGGAAATTTCTAGCTTCTATTTCCTCCTGCATATGAATATTGGTATCATTTTGTGTTCCTCCATTGATTTCTCTTGTGCGCTTATTTTCCTAAGTTGAAGACTTTGGTATAGTGTTTTTCTTCCTTGGATTTTCATTTGTTGTGCTACCCCCTATTCCTTTTGTATGTTCTGTAGCTTTCCGTATGTTTGTTGTTGGGTTGGTTCAATATTGTGAAGGTCCATTCTCTACTTTTTGTTTCGATTTTGGTACTTTCTTTGAGATTGTTGGCACCTTCCACTCTTTAGGCCAATCCTTCATAGACCACTGTAATTTTTTCCCTATGAAACAATATCTCAACTGCATCCATTCATTTTTAGGATCCCTCTTGGCATAGATCCATATGTTATTCCTTGAATCTTGAAAAATGGTTATTCCTTGATTCTCTCTCATAACTTTTGGTCGTATTTTCCATGTGTTTTTCAGCTTCTCCTGCATCTCATCATAGAACATGGAAAAAATGATAGCATTTGTCTTCCTTTTCTTTGCATATGAAGTATTCCATAAGGTTGTGTATGTATTTTAGTGCCTGACATTTCCCTAGCCTCTGGTAAAGTCCACTATACTTTGGTTCTCCCCATCCAAACAGTTCTATCAATATGATTAGCCATTGATAATGAAATTATGACCTGAGGTCCTGTGCATCCTTCCAATCATCCAAAAACAAGTTTTATAGATATGGATCCCAACTAAGTAGACTTACATTTGTGCACTGTGTGGTGGTTCCTATTACACCTGTAGGGTCTTCCTCTTTGCGGCATTTTCTCAAGAGTTTGCATGCCATCCATTTTTTCGCAAACCTAGTTGATGGTTCATGGATTTTATTAATAATAATTCCCCTAGATCCTCTATCAATCCCATATTTACTCTTTATCTCGCCTGCTATGACTTTTTCTTTTGTTTTGTCATCTAAGTAATGTTATGGGTTTTCTCCATTTGTAGGTAATATTGTGATTTCAACAATTAGATCCAAATATATGGATATAGGTCTATCCATCCATGATATTCCTCCATGTACCATTTCCAATAATTTTTGACACATGCATTCACATCCTTTCCTCTCCCAAAGCGAGGAATCTCCAACAAGTTCATAATTCATGTGTTGTATAGCCCTAGAATCCATTTTTTTAGCTCAAGTATGGGATCTCTTGACATACCTTCTCCTTTACTTTTCATGTAAACTTGTTGCATGAACTCCAGAAAATCCCCCCTATCTACAACATCATGGTCAACATACTTCATCTTATTGACAAATCCTAACATGTCTTCGAATATTTTAACTCCTTCAGGGATCTACGACAATGACAGTGTGAGTTCATTATGCTTGTGGAGTGTTGCATTTTTTTCCCTTGTATTCATTTTCCCTATTGATTTTTCTTCTTCAGTGTCTGTGTTCTACTGATTTGTAATGTTTTCAACCTACACTTATTCCTCTGATTGTTTCCCTTTCTCTGCTACAAGGTGTTGCACTTATTATTCTTGTTTCCTAGACTCATAAAATTTTGTTCATTCATCATCTTATTCATTCAGTTGTTCTTGTGGTAGTGTTTCTCCTAACCCAGTTTGTTGCATGGTTTTTTTATCTATTTGAGGGTTCTACAATTTTCTCTATGGGTCGATGTCAATTTCTTCTATTTTCGATTTTTGTTGGTCTTTCTCTTCCAAGAAATTAGGAATAATTGACTCAATTACTGGGGATGGAATGGCATCAACATCCACCACTCCTTCAAAATTTTTAGGTTTTTCTCCATCAGCTGCTAGGTCTTGTGCAAACTTCATGGCACTTCATGTTTTTCTGATGACCTGGCTGGGATCTCCAAGCTTTTGGGGTGCCATTCTGCTAAATTATGAATAGGTTTCTCTAAATCATAAGAGAACACCTCGGAATCACCTTCTCGTGCTAAGTTTTATCCCTTGGCTCTAGTTTACACAAAGTCACAATGAGTCTTTTCCCTTTATGTTTTCTTCTTTTATTGGTTTTTCCATAAATGCCCTATCGCGCCACAAATTTTTGATCGCTACTTTTTTCTTTTTCCGGTCATTTTCTATGTCAGCACACTACTTTTTCTTCTTGGTCACATTTCTATGGTGCACAGTGTATTCGGGTTCTCCCATATTTATTACTATCTATTGTGTGATGTATTATACAAATGCATGTTTAACAGTTATCCATCTACTGCATATTTTTTGCATATTTTTTCTTTTTCTTACCTCCTACTATATACACTATGTACAATTATATTTTTCTGTTCTCCATCTACTAAGGTTTATTGGGTCAACTATCCCTATATAGTTTCAATTGAATTCCATTAACCAATCCTTGAATCTCTGCTAGATCCTGCAACTACACAAAACCTCCATATGTGATAGACTTTATCCCGTATGGCTCTAGCTAATGCATCCTCAATTTTCCTAGATGATGTAAGTATTTATTTTCATAGAGAAGAACTGAATCTCCTTCCCTAAAATTTTTCATTTTAATGTATCTATCATGCCAAGATGTTTCTTTGTATTTATGTACTTATTTATGGAAACCATCCATAATCATGTCCTCTTCTAGTTCCATGAGTTGAAACAATATCTCATGTATTTTGCCTCTTTCGTTCATGTTTGTAATGATTGCAACGTCTAGACTAGGAATACAATATTCTAAAGGGACTACTATTTCCTAACCATACACCAATCCGAAAGGTGTTTTCCCTGTGAATTTCTTGCATGTGGTACTATAGGCCCATAATACTACGAGTATCTTCAAATCCCAATCATCCATGATTACGTTGTAAATTTTGTTTAGGGAATTCTCCAATATTTTATTAAATGCTTCCATTGTTCCATTATCATAATGATGGTGTGGAGTGCTCTTTTTATGGTTTATTTCAAATTCTTCAGTCATTGCATTAATGGTATTATTGATAAAATGAGTTCCCTGTAATGTTGTACCTTTCTCTTGATCTTCTATATGGTGGGTTGATTTTTCCTACAAAGTCTATGGCACATTTTCTAAACACTTGAAGGGTTACCTGAGGTTTTAGGGGAATGTCATCCATCCTAGATGGCTTTCCTACCCTCTAACAGACATCAAAGTCTAGTAATATTCTCTTGCATTTTTAGAAACTGTTGGCCACCATAGTCCTGCACACAATATCTTCTATGCAATCTATTTCTTTGCATAGTTTGCTCCAGTTATTCCTTCATGTGCTTCTGTCAATATGATAGGATGTTCATGTTCCATGACACATCTCCTTAGAATATTAGTTGCACCTAGTTTATACAAGTTGCATGAAATAAGTTGGTAATCTGCAACTCTAACCACCAAATTCTTATTCTGTGCAATGTTGTATTCCTTTAGGCCACATCCTATACTAAAAAAATCAATGATATCAGAAAAATATTCATCAACAATTTGCACTGAAAAGAGTTGTGCATCAGGAAAATTGTCCTCCTAGATGCTTGGCTCCTCTCCATTAGTTATTCTAGATAGATGATCTGGACCTTCATTCAGTATTCTAGGTTTCACTACTATGTTTCAAAATCAAACTCTTGAAATAACAACAACCATCTACATATTCTCCCCCCCCCTCCCCAACACTGTCTTGTTGACCAGATATCTGAGAGCATAGTGATTTGTGAACATTTTAAAGTGTTGGCCTAATAAATAATATTTGAACTTTTGTAATGCATACACCATAGACAAACCTTCTCTCTATGTTGTATTATAATTATTTTATGAATATGAGAGTTTCCTACTTGCAAATGCTATTGGGTGATCTATGCCACCTTCTCCTGGTTGTGCTAGTACTACTCCAAGTTCTATGGAAGAGGCATCCACATGAACATAGAACTCTTTTGGCCAATTGGAAACACCAGAATTGGTGTTGTCACCATTTTCTCTTTTAAGATGTACAAACTTTGTTGGCACTCATCATTCCATTGAAACTTGGTATCCTTCTTTAACAGTTTCTCCATGGGCGCAATAATTTGTCTGTAACTCTTTATGAACTTTATATAGTATCATGTATGAACTAGTGTAGCTCTTAATTGGTACACTAACTTAGGTGGTGGTAAATTAACAATGAAAAAAATATTTGGAGGGTCAACCAATAGACCTTGTTTACAAACCACATTCCCTAGAAGAATTCCAAATGGTGTGTTGAATATGCATTTCTTAATGTTTAAAGAAATTTTTCACTTTATACACATTTCTAACGTTAATATTAAAACTTCAATAGTTTAAATACTATCCAAACATCCAGATAAACCTCCAAAATTTTATCTATAAAATATTTAAATGCAACTACCACTACTCTTGAAAAAATAGAAAAGGAATTTTTCAATACAGAGGGCATCAGTATGTATTGGTATGACCCCCATTCTATGGAAAATGTAGTCTTATAACAATACTATGGTGCTATTTTGTTTTGGTGATATCCTAAAAATCCATCACTAAATGAGTATGCTTCTTGTCCTCCTATATTTTCCAATACCTCATCTATAAATGGAGTAGGGAAGGGATCATGCAGACATGCATCATTCATCTTCCCCAAGTATCCATAGATTTGTATCCCCACATGCTTATTTTCTTAAACTACCATAGGGATAATCCACTCATATTCTTCAACAGGTTCTATTATACGAGCCTCTAACATTTTATCAATCTCTGCCTTAACTTTTTGTTTATATACTGGAATCATCCTATAGGGTATTTGTCTTATTGGTCTGACATTTTTTCATAAAGGATTTTCTTTTATCCAAGTTCTCCTATGACCCCTTTCATTTATGAAAATATTGCTAGAAATAGATCACTATATTTCTGTAGTATTTTTGTTATTCATTCCACTGTCTGGTTTTCCCAATAGTCTCCAATACTTGCAATTTTTGGATTCTCTTATGTTGCAATATTGAATTTATTTATATTCAGTGGTGAAACAAGTTCTTATGACTACAAATATGGGCCTGCTACTTCTATTTCACCTTCTACTTCTATTTCCCTTTCAATTGTTTTTATCTGAATATCATTGGTTTTCTTCTGTTGGGTCATCTTCTGCAACATGATAACAATGTAACCATTGTCTAAGTGTTTGTTGATTGTGATTATGATAAGATGTTACAATTTCAAATTCAGGTTATTCAACAATGTTTTCCTTTATGTTGCAACATGATACCTCTTTTGGTATCATGTTGCATCATATCAACTGGATTCTCATGTTCAAATGAAAACGTGATTACAAAATTCTATTGCAAATATTCCCAATTTACAGTTCCTTTGTGCAGTTCCAATTCTATATATGAATTTCATGGTATGCATCCTAATGTATGGATGAAATGATGTGGCCATTCCTCTAGTGGTATCAGTCTTCATTGGGTTATGCATCTCGTTATGTGTTCTCGTGGTTTTCCTCTTCCATCATATTTCTGCATATGTTTATTCTCTTGTTCTGCGCCTAATATGATGTGTAGTAATCTTTTGCATTGATACCAATCATGAATATTTTCTTTTTGAGTGCCCCACCAATGTGAAGGTGTTTATTTCAAGGAAATATCTAAAACTAATAACTTTTTACTTTCTAGTACTTCTAAATCAAACTTCGTTAATAATTCTTCCAAATCATTTTGACCATAAAAAACTTGGAGGTTCTCTTACCTATGAGCGAATCCATCTCAGTGCATGTGTCATTCTTTCACATATTCTAGTAGATACCTCATGTAAGCATTGTTTCCAATTCGGTATTCCTATGTCATAATATGAAGCACAAGAATTGATTCTTCTCCAGGTAGTCATTCCATCTATTGTTGGGTTAATGTAATCTTCCTCGCACGTGGTAATTCTATAGAGATGGCTTATCATTTTTGTGATAAAGTTTTATGTCACTGGTTCAAAATATATTTCATCTTTTGAAGGATCTAATGGTGCTATGAATATATAATATCCTGATTCAAAAATCATTTTCTGAGCCTTCAAGTTGATGATGGATTGATTGTCAAATGCTCAATATAGTCCCAACAATGCTAGATAAGGTGTAGTATTATCCACTATATCAATTACCTCAAAATATGTCATAGTTCACACACCATCTAAATCCATTGGTATTCCTTTCAATCGACCAATTGGTATTACCCTATGTTGGTTTGCTAGTTTCATCTAAATAGTTGAATAGCCGAGTGTAAGTTCCCCAATGCATTCTCATGTTTTCCTAGGAAGAACATTTACCTCAAATCCCAAATCTAATATGATGTCACCCATCATAAAGTCTCCAATATTTTCATTTACTATGAACTCTCTATTTTTTCTTTTATTCCTATGGACATGATTTACTGTCTTTTGTTCTAGTTTTATCTCTTCTTCAGAATGGCATTTTTCTATAAAACTTTTTAATACTTGTAGAGATGTTTGATCATTCAATAACTTCAAGAAAGACACCATAACATTTCCTAGATTTTTTACCTTTTCTGAAGACTAACCTCTTTTGGTATGATCATATGGACGAGGCATGTCATATACTGGCCCATCATATCTTGGTTGTGTATTTGAAGTAGAAGCAATATTCTCCTGCAAAATTTCTTGCCTGGCTTGCTTGAATGTTTCTTTTTCCTTGCACGCATCAAAATGTTGTTGTGGTGTTGTATTTTTTCCGACCCAATGGTGTTGGTTTTGATTTTGATTTGTTGCATCTTCTCCTTTTTTGGTTCTAACTCGAGTAACTACATTAATATTTTTCCCATCATATCTAGTTTCCAAAACAATCCATTGAACATTATGGTTATTTTGATTCCTTTTTTCCTGTATTTTTGTCAGAAGCATAGGACAATATTCTTTATTATGATCTGTTGCATGAAAGTACATGCATGCTTTTGGTAGTTGTGGAAAATCCCTTGCACAATGTCAAGGTTGTTAGCAATTGTGACAGGTTGCTAGTCCTCTACCTCTTCCAAATCCTCCTCTTTCATGTCCTCCTATAAATCCTCCTATATTTCCTTGATTGTCTATGTGCGATGGATTATACTATGGTACTTGATTATATTTGTGGTGGTGTTGTAAACTGGTGTGTATTATTATACTACTTCCCAGGTTGTCTTGTTATTATTTAAGCCTACATCCTTTAAGTATATGAGTTCCTTTCCTTCATAATTTCCCAGTTTCGACAATCCTTATCCTCATGTTGTATAGACTTGCAAAAATTGCAGAATGTACTCTTAGGTGTTTTTTGGTATTTTTTTATCATTGGACAATGATAGGGATCATGTACAGTTGTTTTACATATCTCACACCATAATCCTCTTGTGGGTAAGGGATTTGGAATCCATGCTCCCAAATACTATGCAAATGTTGGGAACTCATTTTTGTGGTGTCCTTTTGTTATGCCTAAGGTACACCAAACATCTTCCCTCTTTTCCTTTCCTTTGTTACAATTCAACTTAAATGTCATATTATTGAGATCCTCTCTCAACTCTTCTATAACTGGATCTGTATGATTATATTGATTCTCTTCCATTTGTAGGGATGCTTGTAGAGCCTCGGCCTGATTCTAAAACTTATGTTTCCTCAAATGGTATTTAAAATATGGCAATAATGAGTTTATGAGTAGTTTCCTATGTTGCATATCTGTTCTGGAATATTTCAACTTACCTTTCAATCGCTTGAACTTTCGATCGATTTCCCAAACCAACTCTCCTTTATTGTGTTTGATTTCTATCATCTCATTCATATATTTATCTTTTGAACATGGTCACCGGAATTTATTGATTAGTGCGTTCTTTACCTCTATGATGGTTGTAGGTGCTCCTTGTGGACTGTTCACTACTAGTCTCATAAACTAGTCCAGTGTGCAGTTTCTGAATGTAATTGCAAGATGGGGCACTTTTGTGCCTTCATCCATGATTTGTTTAGCTTCCCAAATGTTTTCACAAATAAATAAATGTTTCTCTGGGTCCTTCAACACTTCTCCATGAAATTTTGGTAACTAAATGGTCATATCTATTCCTTCCATTATAAAATTTGCAATACTACCTCCACCTGGTGTGGATAACAAAATTGATCTAGGGGATCAAATTTTGCTCTAAATTCAAAGTGCTCAGAATCGCTTCAGATCAAATGGGAGCATAGGCCTCGTCATCATGAACAAAACACAACTCGTTTGGGTTCAAACAAACGTCAAATGAGAGAGATATTGTGTTCTGTTCAAAACGACAAACAAGCAAAAATGTGTTGATTGTACAGTCCGTACAGTCTGTACGGATGCTGACGTGGGAGACCGTACGACACGTGGTAGAGCCATATGACACGTGGCAGGGTCGTACGACATGTGGCAGGTGTTGGTTGGTAGGATTGTGGATGAGTTGGTGTATGACATGTGTCATTGGTGGTGAATGAAATGCTAAGACGTGGCCCACTCAGTGGTCACCACATGTCACCCTGGCGTTGGTTTAAAATTTATGTTGTTGGCTGGATTCGACCCCACAACCTCTGAGCAGGGGTAACACTTTGGGAAGTGTCGCCCAACCGGTGCACCCACAAGTGTTTCTTATTATCTATATGTTAAACAATATATATAAATTGCAATAGTTTTGGTATGGGGCACAGTCTGGGCCGGGGCTTAGCCCCCGATCCCCAGTCATGTGTGTATACAATATAACCACTGGTGCATGCCTCTGACCCATTACCATATGATTTAAAATGTGGCCCTTTTTGTGTATTGCGCACAGTCATATGGTACTTCACATGCCCACGGTCCTAGGTGGTTAGGGGATAGCCCGTAACCGTCCTACAGTTCGCACCCTTTATGTAGTTGCACCTAGTGCTGAGTTTTAGCACATATATGTGTGTGGGGGCTAGGTTGAAGAGCAATAGGTTCATTTTGGCGATCCAAAGACAACAAGTTTGAAGGGGAACTTCCAGGAAGCCCGTCTTCTTCAATTTTTGGCTAAACGAGGTGCCGAAAAAGCCCAGCTAGGGGTTTTTGGACGTTCTGAAGCCATTTGAGCCATCTATTTGGAATTTTGAGTATTGTAAAGCACATATTTTAGCACTTTGAGAAAATAATACAAAAGATCCATTGAAAGTTGGACCAGGATATGTAGCCCAAGAGTGGGGTGAACTCCTTTATCATTTGTTGTGTTATGTGTTTTCTGTTCACTGTTATTTTCTATTGTTTATATGCATCTTAAATGTGTAATTTCTATAAAATTTGCGTTTGCAAAATTGATCCATTTGCATAAGAACACTTGAATTAAAACTTGCAAATATTTTCAAGAATACAAGTCTTCTTCATTTTTAGATCAAGTTGGTATCAGAGCATAGGTTTTTGAAGACTTGATTATTTGCAAGCGTTTTGT
>ML783555.1:656318-670570 GCA_009831015.1 Picea engelmannii | reverse complement strand
AGATCATCAACCATTGCAATACTTACAATCACAAACAAAGCTACAACAAGCAAGGCACTTCAGATGGATGGGTTTTCTACAACAATTCCACTTAGTCATAAGGTATAAGATAAGTATTTATAACAAAGTTGTTGATATGCTTTCAAGGCCTATTATTAGTGCTTCAGTTATTCTTAAGCATAGTCCTATCATGCATGAGAGTTATGTTGAGAAATATGCTTTAGATGTTGATTTTAAAGAAGCATATGAGACTTTGTGTCATTCTAACCATGTTGAGGAATTGGATTACCATGTGCATGATAATCTTTTGTATCATCTTGGTAAGCTATGTATTCCACAGGGTGAACGAATCAACATAATAAGAGAATCCCATTCTTCTCTTATTGTTGGTCACTTTGGTGTAGGAAAGACGGTTGCTAATTTGAAAAGGTACTGTTATTGGCCTAAAATGAATGAAAGTGTTTCAAGATATGTTCGAGGATGTTCATTATGTGCCACAAGCAAACCTAGCAATCAAAAGTTGGGTTTGTATACTCCACTTCTGGTTCCTTCTCGTCCTTGGGAAAGTATTTTTATGGACTTTGTAGGAGGTGTACCTATGTCTAAAAGAAATCATGATTATCTTTATGTTGTGGTTGATCGATTTAGCAAAATGTGTATTTTGATGCCTTGTAAAAAGCAGGTTACAGTTGAGAAAATGACACAAATTTTCTTTCAAAATGTTTGGGTACATTTTGGATTGCCTAAATCCATTATTTTTTATCGAGATTCTCGATTTATTGGAAGTTTTTGGTTAAGTTTATGGTCACTCATGGACAACAAACTGAAAAATAGCACAACTTTTCATCCACAAAAAAATGGTCAGGCAGAAGTGGTAAATAGAACAGTGGTGCATTTTCTTTGTGGTTATTGTAGCAAGCATCCTGAACTTTGGGATGAGAATTTACACTACATTCAACATGCTTACAATCAAGATAATCACTCTTCAACTCAAACATCACCATTTGAAGCATGTTTTGGCTATTTGCCCAAATGTTCTTTAGATTTTATCTTTGGGAAGGATATTGTTATTGATGCTCAATATGACATTGATAGGGTAGAAAATTTCATTGAACAAATTCAGCCGATACATCAAATGGTACAAGAGCAGTTGGAAAAGAGTCAAGCCAAGTACAAGACAAGACATGACAAGCATCGTGTTGATCACAGTTTCCAAATTGGAGATGAAGTTTGGATTTACATTAGTAAGGAGAGGCCTAAAGGAGAAGGTAAAAAACTAAAACCAATTCGATATGGTCCTTTCAAGATTCTTGACAAGATTGGTAACAATGCCTTCCATTTAGATTTGCCTCCTTATATGCAAATGTATGCAGCTGTTAATGTTGATAATTTGAAATTGTATGAGCCTGCTTTGATTGATGATAACGACGAACATGTTCAGATTCCTTCTATAGATGATTTCTCCCCAGAATATCTTACAGAACTGCATGAAGACACAATCCTTGACAGGAGAATGAGAACTTCAAAATGAGGAAATGTTGAATATCTTCGAGTTGGTCTTAAAGGCACAAATCCAAGAAAAGCCAAGTGGATTGAGGTTGGAAAGGTGAGGGAACTATACCCTCATCTTCAGATAGACTGAAAATAGTCTTTTGGAGGTCCAAAAGATTTCCAATGGGGAGGTGTGATCCAGGGGATCAATTTTTTCTCAAAATTCAAAGTGCTTGGAATCACTTCAAATCAAACGGGAGCGTAGGCCTCATCGTCATGAACCCAACACAACTCGTTTGGGTTCAAATGGATGTCAGATGAGAGAGATATTGCGTTATGTTCAAAATGACGGACAGGCAAAAAAAAATGTGCTCACTGTACAATCCATACAGATGCTGACGTGGAAAACTGTATGACACGTGGAAGAGCCGTATGACATGTGGAAGGGCCATACGACACGTGGCAGGTGTTGGTTGGAAGGATTTTGGACGAGTTGGCGTATGAAACGTGTCATTGGTGGTGAATGAAATGATGACACGTGGCCCACTTAGTGGCCACCATGTGTCACCTTGGCATTGGTTTAAAATTTATGTTGTTGGCCGAATTCGACCCCGCGACCTCCGGGCAGGGGTAACTCTTTGGGAAGGGTCGCCCAACCGACGCGCCCACAAGTTTTTCTTATTATATATATGTTAAACAATATATATATATTGCAATAGTTTTGGTATGGGGCACGGTCTGGGCCGAGGCTTAGCCCCCGGCCCTCGGTCATGTGTGTATACAATATAACCACTGGTGCACACCTCCGACCCATTACCATATGGTTTAAAATGTGGCCCTTTTTATGTATTGTACGCGATAATATGGTACTTCACATGCCCACTGTCTTAGGCGGTTAGGGGCTAGCGTGTAACCGTCCTACAGTTCGCACCGTTTGTGTGGTTGCACCCGGTGCTGAGTTTTAACACATATATGCGCGTGGGTTCTAGGTTGAGGAGCAAGAGGTTCATTTTGGCGATCCAGAGACAACAAGTTTGAAGGGGAACTTCCAGGAAGCCTATCTTCTTCAATTTTTGGCTAAATGAGGTGTCGAAAAAGCCCAGCTATGGGTTTTTGGACGTTCTGAAGCCATTGGAGCCATCTATTTGGAATTTTGAGTATTGTAAAGCACATATTTTATCACTTTGAGAAAATAATACAAAATATCCATTGGAAGCTGGACCAGGAGATGTAGCCCAAGAGAGGGGTGAACTCCTTTATCATTTGTTGTGTTATGTGTTTTATGTTCATTATTATTTGTTGCTGTTTATATGCATCTTAAATGTGTAATTTCTATAAAAGTTGTTTTTGCAAAATTGATCCATTTGCATAAGAACACTTGAATTAAAACTTGCAAATATTTTCAAGAATACAAGTCTTCTTCATTTTTAGATCAAGAATACTTCTAGATGAAATCATACTTCCACTTGAATTTCCATTGGTCCCTTTTTATACTAGAATCATTCTATTAATAATTACTAATTTTCTAAAATATTATTTCTTTCATGATGTTTTAGTCACACAGGAGATTGTGGGTTCCACACTAATTTTGATCTAGATTGGATTTCCTTCTTCTGCACTAGACCCTTGACCTCTGGTTTTTTGGTCATATATTCCACGTGGTATTTTCTCAATCTAATTCATAGCATGGATATCCTCTACCTCTTCTTCATCACTTTCCATGCCCTCCCTCTCGGCTACTTCCCTCTTTTTCCTATTAATCTTAAATTGGTAGGATCTTCCACTATGCGTAGTTCCCATTTTTCCCATTATTTAATTGATTCTTTCTTCATCCATCATAATGGGGTCCATCATTTCCTTCTGCGTACCTCTATATATATCCCTCTCCATGTCTCATATATTTCTTAGGTTTCCCCTAGTCTCCCCATGCGCACAGAGTTATTTAGCTGTTAGACTCCATTTTCATTACACCTTTATCATGAAGAAAAATATTGAATGATGTATAGAGTGATATAATATACCTTCCTCTTGGACCCTTCAAAAAATATTACTCTACATTAGTGTATGATTTTTCAGTATCGACTGCAAACTTGGTAATGAATCATGCAATGATGTTGTCTATCTAGAAATTGACTGTGCGCGTGAATTTGTTGTTGATTGTTTGTAGATGCACAATATTTTCAGTAGTCCATTCTATTGGTATTATCCAGTTATTTGGGTGAGTTTATTTTAATATCATTATCCACTCTTGCATAAAATGTGGAAATTCACCAAAAAATGACTCATGAAGATCCGTGAATACATACCTCTCCAAATATTAGCGTGGTGTATACTTAGGGTTTCTATTGTCTTTATTTGCAAACTAGAGCTCTTTTTTTTTCAACCATCATTCATCCTCCTGTTTAGCTGGGTTCCACAGTTTCAACATCCCATTCTATTACTTCATTCTCTTCTATGTTCTCCCGGGAAAGTCCCTTCCAATCTATTCTTATGGGTTCCAACCAACAACAGAACAATTTGTTAGATTTTTTGGGTTGACCCGAGTTCTACTTTAGTCTTACAACAAAACCATACAAAGCATCGACCCTTCTGAAGACTAGAAGGAAACATTTCTCACATAGTGCACAATGCAATATCACCCGAGATGGCTTCTGGGTGACTGCAAGACCCAGATGTATGCAATCTTGGAAGGGAGACTTATGTGGGTATGATCAACATTCTTTCTACCTCAAAACACATCATATTTATCGTTATATTACATCAACACATCATTATAACTTAGATCTACCATTCAATAATCAGATGAATTCATTTAGGATTTATTCTGCAATAAATATTCTGGCTACTCTACTGTGCGTTGCATTGTACTACTGATATATTAATCCATTCATCATAACTAAACATTTTCAAGAAATAACACAAGCATTCCACATAGAGACACAAAATTTATAGTGGTTCATCCCCTAGAAATAACACAAGCATTCCACACAGAGACACAAAATTTATAGTGGTTCATCCCCTGTGGGCTACATCCACAAATATTTGGTTGTCTTAACTCTTTTATTATTCTGGATCGAGGTTACAGCATTGCACACATTACATTTATTTCTCCTAGTTGGTGGTCCTATGGAATAACCCTCATAGGTTTCATACTTCTATTCATAGGCTGACAAGATCGTAGTAGGATCCACAACCCATGAATTACGACCTTACCCTCGATTACAATACTTGATCTCTCAAAAAATCTCTTTGTTCTAGCTCAAAAACTGGCTCTAAGATGATCATATCATATAATATCATGCCAACCTCCTCTCCTCTATCTCATGCAATATATTTATATTATAAAAAATGGGTTAATTACCTATTACAAAATTGTCCAAAACTCTAACCCACTAACCCTAGGTTGGTTAGATTTTTCCACTTTCTAACTTCTTAACCGTGGATGCTCCAAAATCCAATCGTTTTCCTTGTTAGTCTGCATCTTTCTTTATTCCTTTCTTTGACTTTCCTGGTTTGCTGACGTTGCTTTTCCAAGTTTTCCAACACTGTTTTTCTAGTTTTTTTTGGGCACGCTTCTTCTTTGGTCCATTACCTAACTTCCTTCATTAAT
Source organism: Picea engelmannii (assembly GCA_009831015.1). NCBI lineage: Eukaryota > Viridiplantae > Streptophyta > Pinopsida > Pinales > Pinaceae > Picea > Picea engelmannii. The sequence goes on along the minus strand of ML783555.1, from coordinate 665,469 downwards.
TACCGTGCCTTTCCATATTCTTCTATAAAATAAAAATACTAGTGCATTGAACATCTATTGTTGTATTTTTAATTGGTGAATCACCATTGTTCATAACTGCACTAAGTTCCCTGGTTTCATTATTACAACAAAAGAAAAGTTCATGTTATTGTTATTGTTACCTTTACTATTACTAAGATTTCAGGGTGTGAGAGGATATACCATAGTAATGATGAACAATATTTAAATCATTGTCTAGATAATAACTAGATAATACACTAGTATGTCATACATATAGGTACACTAGTGTAATCTAGCGCAATGTACTATAAGTACTTAAAAAAAATTACACTAAAAACTCCAACCACCTAGTTTTTTAGTTATAATTTTAAATTCCACTAAATCTTATGCAATAGCCTCAACTTTCCTTAACATAAATTTTTTTATAATAATTTGGTTCAATCTTTTAATAGTAAAATCCTCCACTAAATTCTCTAACAATGTCAACCATAGATAAATAGTTGATAGTTAATCATAAATATGCCTATTTTTCTCACTACTATCTCAAACTTGAATAACTACTCTGAATAACCATAGGCTCAAAATGGTGATTCAGTGGAAAAGGTGGATGGCCACCAAGATCCATCTAGATCATTACTCCCCCCTTAGGAAGAAATGGTTCCCATTGCGTGAAGTTCCCATGGGAGATGGGGAGACTTCTGCTAAATTTGAAGCTTGGTGCATTGCTTGCCTTGCTAAAGAAGTTGTGTTTCTTAGCTTGTTGAAGGTTGTCATGAACCTGTTGCTGGACGGGTTGGATATGTTCAAATAATCAAGCTTCATGATCTATCAGAGTGTGGGAGGACTCTGTCGGTGAATATGGAGCATGAAGAGTATGAAAGGTTATGTTATAACCTTTCTTGACTGGGCAGTGTGGAGGCACCCCCGTAGGTGCAACAAGAACATCTTGGGAATCTTCTACAATATTGTCGATATGATTCTACTAGATATAAAGGTCTTAGGTTGAGACTATAATGGTTGCAGTTTATTTCTATTCACTTCTCATCAAATTGTGAAGAGGCTAAACTTTGAAATATGAGAGATTACTTTGTGGCATTGTTTTTGTGGGACAATAGTTGGAACTACCTCCAGTATCATGTATCATTGATCCCCAAGAGTAACAATGATGCTACAGGATCAAGACTCATAAAAAACATGGTGCCTCCACATATATGGTCGGCCTAATAGAACATCAAATACTTCCAATGGGGAAAATCACACAATACCTCATCCTTGAAGGGCTTGATGCCATAGGAAAGGTGACACTACTGACTGACATGAAGATATTGACCTTGGTGAAGCAACCCAATGTTGTATGGATGCAGGTGTGGTGTTGCTGGAAAATCGAACTGCTTGACAACCTCTGTTGGGATGATGTTATTTTGGCTTCTGCTATCAACAATAAAATGAAGTGGGGTCCCCTTAACCCACATTTATGAATGGAAGAGTCACTCCCCTCCTCAAGATCCTCTTCTAGTTGGATTGTTGTAGTTGCGACAATAGAAAATGGGTTCTGCATCAATGATCTATCTCCTTTTATTATTTTCTGAATCAGGGTCCAAGTCAGGGTTCAACTCTTTATCTTTGAGCTCGGCCACCAATGACTATATTGAGTGACATTCATTAGTGTTGTTTCAAGGGATGTTGGGTAACTGACACCACTTTCCAGTGTCTCTCTTAGACCTCCCATTACCCTTGTTTTCCTACATCTAGGACTGGCTCTCTTGAGGTTGGCCTTCCTTGCTTTGTCTTTCATTATGTGAGTTATATTTTCCTTTTCCATGCTTCTCCAAATTACTCAACTGCTTGAATTTCTCCTCAATTTTAACTGGATATCGGTAAGCATCTCCCAGTGAGGAGATGTTCAAGAAATCCATCTCTTTTTGGATCTACCTTTGTAGACCATTGCGATACTTCAAAACTATGTGTCGCTCAGAGTCTTTGATACCCATCTTTGACCGTAAGGTATGAAATATGCCGATGTACTCTGATACCATCTAGTCTCTTTTATGAAGTAGAGTTGTGAATCTCATGTATTGGTCATCATAGTTTCCGACATGGAAGAATTCCTCCTTTAGGTTATTTACAATGGCCACCCAAGTGGGTTCTCTCCCAAATAGTGTATATTCATCCGCAGTGTGCCTCTCCTAGTAACCTTCCCTCCAAGATCTGACATGGGGAAGGGATTTAAGGAGCACGACTATGATGTTTTCACTCTCGATTTTTTTTCAGATAGAGTAATAACCTTCTAGCAGATTCAACCATTTTTCTAGAGCATCTTCATCTATCCGACCTTCAAATAAGGGGATATAAAAATTGACTTGTACCTTGAAGGGTGTCGCACTTGCGAAATGGATTCTTGTTGAGGATGCCTCAGCCGTCACCATCAGTAGTCTTTGAAGGATCTGAGAAAATTTGTTCATTATCTCCGTCATCTATCACATGAGGGCTTTCTCGAGCAATTTCTTGAAAGGGTCTCCTACTTTTTCATCTCTCTTTTCTTCTGCCATGGGAGGTCTCTTGGGCTGGAGATAGCAGTTTCCCTCAAGAGAAATTAGCTCGAGACCCAACTCTCTATACCCTGACCCTGTCGAGGACCTGCTATGAGAAACGACAAGGAGATCCATGCTCGGATACCACTGGTTTGAATTATTTTGAGGATGATATGAAGACAAAAATATAGTTGATATATAACAAGGAAATACACAGAGATAATGTCGAGAACATATAAATATAATGAAACCCAACTTCAATTAATGAACAAGAGAGAAAAACATTTGAGAACACAAACTGGTAGAATGGGACAACCTATCTCTAAAAAGAAAAAGATGTTGGCCACGCTTCATTCACAGCAAGATTTACATCAAACTCCATTACATACTTAAAGGGCCTCCTTCACCTCAATTATATATGAGAGAATGAGAGGAGAACAATTTCCATGATGCATGTGGGATAAATTGGACTAAGTTCATAAAATTCCATAGGCATGTAAAACACTAGGACTTCTGAGAGAGTCACCCATCCAAGTACTATTGTAGCCTAAGCGTGCTTAACTGCGGAGTTCTAATGGGATCTGGTGTATTAACGATATATTGTAGGTATGTACATGAGACCACTAGGAAATCATTACATGATGTCTATAATTAAAAAATGAAAATGACACTACATTCCATTCCCAATCAAAAGGGTCAAAATCATGGTTTATCAAAACCACAGGCTCAAAATGGTGATTTAGTGGAAAAGGTGGATGGCCACCAAGATCCATCTGGATCAATATGCCCACTAATAGGAAAATGATACACCTGGGAGGTCATGTCTGTGGGTTTGAGGTGTTATTATTGGTTATATATGCATGATATCTTTATCTGAGGAATAAATCCTAGGTTTACTCCTACCTCTATGTTGAGGACCCCTTGAACCATAACTATGCTAAAAAATTGTATTGGTGCACATAAGTTCACTTAGAGGATAAATATTTCATTCATGGGTCATGTGTTTCTCTTCAGCCTTGATTCTTAATCTTCATTTATGGCCAATGACCTGGTCACCCCCCCATAATCATATCTATTCCCTTAAGACCCATACCTGGTTCTAAAAACTTCCTAATATCCTTCATATCCCCACTCGGAGGGAAAGGATATGCTTAAGAGTTCATGTGTGGTGGATGAAGGTGTCATTATTGAATATTGATTCTTAGAATCTTCATTTATGGTGTAATTCCTAGGTTTCATTTTCCAACAATGTCTAGGGCCCAAGACTCATGTTCCTAGTATTAAATATTTCCTAGTACACATGTATCCCTACTAAAAGGAAATGATAAAATTGAGAGGTCTTGTGTGGTGGTTTGATATTTATTTCATAGCCATGTATTCAAAAAGGATTACTTTAGGTTCCAATCCATGCATTTCCTCCCATGACCATGTCAAGAGCCTCAAGAATCATAACTAATGCTCAAAATATTCTAACGATGCACTTATCCCTACTTGGAAGATACATATTCCCTTGGGATGTCCTATGTGGTAGTTAGAGTCATTTTTCTTCACCCTATATGTTAAGAATATTCCTTTACAACCTAAGTCTTGGGATTCCTTCGCAAACCATGTCCAAGTCCCTAAGACTAGTACCTAGTGTTGAAATTTTCCTAATGTCACTGATATCCCTATTCATAGGCCAAGGATGCCTTTAGGAGGTCATGTGTGGTGGTGTGAGATGTTGGTCTTAGAACTTGATACTTAGAAGCATCCTTTATAACCTAGGCCCAAATTTCCGTTCCCTTACCATGTCAAGGGCCCTAGTACCCATACCTAATGGTCAAATCCTCCTAATGTCACCGATATCTCTAGCTAGAGGTGAAGGATATATATTGGGAATGAAATCTCTAGAAACATGCATAAGATTTAAAATATGCACACACTCTAGAGCATGCATGCATTCCTATAATGCATGTGCATTCCTTTAATTCATTGTGGAATTGACAAATTCAAAATATGTGTTTGTTGACTTGGTTTCTTTGGATTTAGGTTCGGAATGACATTCCTAGTGGTTTGAGCTACAAATACATCAAAACCTCCATTTTTTAAAATATCTCTCAATATCTCTATTTTTTACATTTGTTTTAATAGACTACAAAAATATATCACAAATGAAACTATGTACACATATAGATTCAACTATGCATATTTTCAATATATAATTTCAAAAAAAAAATATGTTTTACCATTTTTATTTTATTTTTGTCTTGACATACACATTATATTTTGCATGAAAAATAACATACCACTATTAGAAAAACTCAAATTTCACATAATCATTCAAATTTTTTATAAATAAAAATTATCTATTTGGAAAGCTAGTTCAATTTCCTACATTTCATCTTTCTACACCATATTCAAATTCATTTTAAAAGCACCTTGAATCATCCCTACAAGTTAACACATTATTGTTTTTCCATATTTATATTGCTACTAACACCTTATGACAAACCATTATCAACTTCCACTCACCTATAAACACTCAAGTAAATTCTTGCTTATACTACAAAACCCAAAATTCACTTAAAAGAGTAAGTTCTTACTTATATTGCAAAACCCAAAGTTCACTTAGAAGAATATTCATTGCCTCAACAAAAACTTCATGTACATGTTTTTTCAAAAGGGAAAAAAATCTATATATTTGAAATAAGTAAAAAAATAAACTAAAAATTTAATAAACATTGAAACTTTTACCATGAATTGTATTTAGACATTTTATCTCATTTAAAAAAAAAAATTAAAAAAGAACCATTTCCTTTTTATATCAATTATTAGAGACCCAAGCCGAAAGAAAACCATTTCATCTCTATACACATTATTAGAGATCCCAAGCCTCTATATCCATAGCTTGTTCGACATTGACACCCAAGATGTGTATGTGTTGAAATCGTTCATACCCATAAAGACTTTTATATAAAAACAATTATGCTACATTGATTACATAATGAGAGAGACCACTCATTTTATATTTTTTACCTTTCATGAAACTTGTTCATATTTTGACAGCCCATCCAATAAAACTTTTCAATATTTAAATTTATTTTGAACCTTTTCCTTTTCAATATGTGGTCGTTGTAGGTTCCATTGGCAAAGTTTACTTTCAATGATCTTTGCTATCCATTACTTATGTGGAAACAAGTATAAGTAATAAGCTATGTTCTTAATTACTTTCCACGAAATTAAATCAATCCAAATTAAAGTATCTCCCATGAATGTTCAAATTTGAATGCCTACAATTTCATTATATTAAATTTTAAAATGAATGTTCAAATTTGAATGATGACAACTTCATTTTATTGAATGTTCAAATTTGAATGCCTACAATTTCATTATATTAAATTTTAAAATGAATGTTCAAATTTGAATGATGACAACTTCATTATATTAAATTTTAAAATGAAAGGTTCAAATTTGAATGACCTCAATTTCATTATATTAAATTTTAAAATGAAAGGTTCAAATTTGAATGGTCTCAATTTCATTATATTAAATTTTAAAAAACAAACTGCAGGTTATCAATTATTATGAGGTCGCCTATAATTATTGATTACAATATATATATATATATTTTTTAAATTTTAAAAATAAACTCAGTGACATTCAGAATAGGTTATGAAATGTCACCAGGTTATCAATTATTATTAGGTCACCTGTTATTATTATTGATTACAATACAATTTTTTGAACAGAAAAACAGTGAGCCACCTAATCCGTATTATTCGATGGAGTCTCGATCAGGTTACATGTTACAGAAGACATACTATATTTTCCAACGAGGAAGAACAAGATAACTACCTACTCACTATTATTTAATGTCGTCTCTATCATGTTCTACAAGACACAGTCGCAATTACTTAATGCCATCTCATCATGTTATACAAGACAAAATCATGTAATTAGTAAATTGCTGGATGCTTTCCTCCAGATCTCTTCGCCCATTGTGAATTTCCGTGAGCAGAAGCATCCCAATATCCTCACAAGAATTTCTGGGAGTGAGAGAAGAAAATGCTTAGTTACGTTAATTGTTTATAAGATCTTAGGGCTGACTGCGAGGGTAGAAAGTATTCAACAAAGTTGAAATCAGGTGTGTGAACCAGTATGGAGAGCGGCAAGAAGTGTAGGGCAAGTACACAAAAGAGTGAGATCGAATATGCTCCAATCTGTCCATGTGATCAATGTGCCAAGAACGGGGGCTCCTTCAGAGCATTGAGGAACGTAGAATTTGCTGGATTTGTTTTTGATGAATCTAATGATGATTATATTGACATGATAATTGGATCGGCTATGGTTTCTCCAGGGTTGAGAAGGAGAAGACCGAATATGTTTATGGAGGGAGAATTCGAGTTTGATGTATCCGGTAGTAATACCCAAGTCTCAAAAGAGCTCGAGTCCATTGTTTCTCCTGCCGACGAGTTATTTTACAAAGGCCAGTTACTTCCTCTCGATCTCCCTCTTCGTATTCAGATGGTAGAGAAATTTGAGAAATTGTTGTCATCTGAAACCAAACCATCTCGCAATTGTTCAGGAGGTTGGAAGGAATGCGGGCACAAGTCTTGTGATGTTACTGCTTGTAAAGATGGCAAGGAAACTTACAGCAATGGCTCTGCAACAGCATTGGATCGTAATCAGTCTACTCGCTCGGAACAGGCAGCCGTCGCCCACAAGTTGAAAGCTTCGAAGGCATATCTCAAATCTCTTTTGTCAAAGGCCTCCAATACGAGAGGGGCTAATAACCATCATTCTCAGAATAGTATTGAAAGGGAGAGCTATGATCACGAGGATGCAGCAGCGGTCGTTGGAAGCACTCTCAGAGAAAACTCATATGCGACTCATCCAAAGTCTTTCTCTGCGAGATTCTCTTTCCTTAAGGAATCGCCATTAATATCTAAACCCTATTCAAAACCTTTCAGTCCTACAAATCGCGTATCTTCCACCCACAGCGGTGCATTTGCGAGAAGAAGCATCTCCTCCATCAAGGAATCATCATCGCCGTTGACACCCAGATCAAATAATTCGAAGCTCTTCAATTCTTCAAACCCTCGCGCAACTCCAACCCACAGTGGAGTACTTCTGAAAAGAAGCATGAGCAGTGTGAATTCGGACACGGAGAATGGCATCCAAGGAGCGATTGCTCACTGCAAGCAATCTCATTCTGCTCGTCCAAAGAATATGATCGACTTTTCCAAATATCTGCAACGAACAACTTCAAATCGTGAAGGATATGCTGATGGTCATGTTCAAGGTCGACCTGGGTTTGGTTCCAGGATCGCAACCTCTGATCGGCCAGCCAAAACTGGTGCGGGTAAAACGGTTTTCATGAGGTAAAACTTTTTTTTCATAATCTTCAATCTAATAAACAGATCACATCTATGTTGAATTTGTCCTTCTGACAGCCTGATGGAACTGTTTATGTTATTTTCATGAAGTTTGCTCTTTATTACTTGCCTTAAACAACAAAAATGGCCATGGACATAAGCTGCACTCTTGTTGTACTGTGCAAGACTCTTTGATATATTATACTCTGATGAGTATAGAAAATGGCACTGAGGTTCCAAGACAGCTGACTATAGACCAAACTGTCAGAATCAATGTTTATTGTAACAGCTTCCAATCGGTGCTGTCTAAATGCAACTATTATGAGGTGAAGGTAGTATGCTGGAAAGTTAGTGAAAAAACCACTTTGAATTTTTGGAGCCACAGTGTTGACCTTGGGAGTATAAATTTGTAATTACTCAGAATGCTTTTGTAATTGGGTTTAGCCTTACACATTTGTATTTGTGTTAATGCTTTATTGTGTAAATAATAATCTTGCTGCACTAATGACAGTATGTGATACTGATTGTGTCGATTTATTGCGTTTTCTGTTAGTCAAACAGCATCTCTCTAACCATCTTTAAGGCATTTCTTTAAAAAGCTTTGTGAGTTAAAAATAAATAATGATCTTGCTAGAACACACTAACGAGACTACGGTATTGTGTTCATTGATTGCCTTTTAAAAAGCTTTGTGAGTTAAAAGTAAATAATGATCTTGCTACAACACACTAACCAGACTATGGTATTGTGTTGATTGATTGCCTTTGCTGTAGGTTAAACAGAAAAATTGTGATCTAATCTATAAATCTACATCTTTCTCACCATCTTTACACCATTTCTTTAAAAGCTTTCTCAGTTTAAAAATCTGTGTACAACCAATTTTTCACAAAGGCTGAGCGTGCTTCAGCTCAATCCATTTTCACTCCCATCCTATCCTGCTTTATGAATTTTGTTGATCTAATAAAAATCCTTGTAAAAAATCAACTTGTGAATGTTATACAAATTTATCATTTCAACATAACCGCTTAGAAGGTGCCATACCTTAAGCAGGTGTGGAAAGAAAATCAATCTTAGTTAATTTTTTTAAGTATATTGAAAATTTTTAGGTAACTTATTGAAGAGTTAGATATTGAAAAGAAAAATTATAGGAAAAATTGCAGTTAGATATTGAAAAGAAAAATTATAGGAAAAATTGTAGACATATTAGAATGAAGATATTATTAACAAAAACTATATACTATGTTAGTACTATTCATATATTTGGTATA
>ML783555.1:633441-651385 GCA_009831015.1 Picea engelmannii | reverse complement strand
TTATAGTATATTCATCACTTCAAGTTATTATTTAAATAATTTCTTCTTTGCAACCACTTTGACTACTTTGACGTTTTGGGGCTTCTAGATGACTCACAAGGGTTCTCCAACTTCACATGGCCATAACTCTCTAACCTTGAGGAGTTATGTGATGTTCCACATACCACCAAAAATGGCATGACATTTAATATCCATACAGAATAGTATCACCTTCAAATATATTAAAACACATACCATTATACATAAAAAAAACTTGGGTCCATTACCCAAACCTTTGTGCTACCAAAATTCACTACTAGACTTTATTCAAGGGTTGACATCAATGACAACTAGCCCAAATGATCAACAATATCTCACGTTGGCATTGATGGAAACACTTTGATGCAATACTTAAGTCATATCATGCAATACTGAATTCATATCACTCATGCCCCCCCTGTGACCATCGCTCCCCCTGGAACCATGCCTATGTTCTCTGCATCTGATAAATATCTCCCCATTTTTCATCAATGGCATAGGTATATTTCCATCTGGGGTTGCTCCCCCTAATTGAACTTTCCTTAGGGATACTCCCCCTGACTGAACTCTTCCTGAAGCTGATCTCCCAGCATGAACTATCCTCTTTATGGTGCTTCCTCGTGTACATCTAAGACATATAAGATAAGCACTCTAAAGAATTCATTTTGGAATAGAAATTACTCTAAGTCTGTGGCGAAGATACTCAAAATCTTCTCGTGGAAGTGGTTTTGTAAACATGTATGCCACTTGTTCTTTTTTACTCACATATTCAACTCTGATGTTCTTCTGTACAACTTGTTCCCGTAGAAGGTGATACTTGATTGGAATGTTCTTCGTCTTGGAGTGCATCACCAAGTTCTTTGAGATACTGATGTCACTTGTATTATCACAATATATTGGAATGGGCTCATTATACTCAACCTGTATATCTATCAGATTTTGTTTCATCCATAGAACCCGTGTACAACATGTTGCTGCTGCAATATACTCTTCTTTGACTGTAGATAAATATACTGATGATTGTTTCTTGCTTAGCCAAGATACTAAACACTAACCCAAGTAGAACGATGCTCCACTGGTGCTTTGTTGGCCATCAATGCAACTTTCCCAATCTGCATGTGTGTAGGAAATAAGTGATAGATCCTTTCCTTTTGGATACCATAATCCAAACTCTTATGTTCCTTTGAGATATCCGAAAATCCTTTCACTGCTAAGACATGTGATTCCTTTGGTGCTGCTTGAAATCGTGCCACCTATCCAAATTCCTTCATTACATTTGGTCTAGATTTTGTCACATATAGTAAGCTACAAATCATTGACCTGTATTTCCTTTGGTTTGTATACTTTGAATCATCATCTTTCCTCAAATTACAACTGGTTTTCATAGGAGTGGTAACTAGTTTGAAATCTTCAATTTCGAACTTCTTTAGCATTTCTATGATATAATTAGTTTGAGAAATAAAAATTACTTGGTTTATTTGACATATCTGAAGACCCATAAAGAAGGATAGTTCTCAAAGTAATGAAATTTCAAATTCATTCTACATATCCTTTGCAAATTTATATCTTAACCTATCATGATTACTTCCAAAAATAATATCATCAACATAAACTTCAATTAATAAAACACCATATTGAGTTACATTTATGTAGAGGTTTTTGTCTGCACTTCCTTTTTTGAACCATGCTTATTGTCGATATCTATCTAGTCTAGAATACCATGCTCTAGGAGATTGTTTTATACCATACAAGGGCTTCTTCAATTTACCCACATAATTTGCATTCTCTGACAAATGAAATCCTTTCAGTTGTTCAATGTATACTTCTTCTTCAAGTTCCCCGTTCAAAAAAGATGATTTCAAGTCCATATGATACACTTTAATATTCTTGGATCATGCATAAGCTAATAGCAATCAGATTGCTTCCATTCTGGAAATTGGGGAAAATGTCTCTTGAAAGTTGATTCCTTCAACCTGTGTGTATCCTTTATATATCAATCTAGATTTATTCCTTGTAACATGTACATCTTCATTCAATTTATTTCTGAAACCCCACTTTGTGCCAATCAAATTCTTATTATTTGGTCTTGGAACCAATTCTCAAGTGTCCTTCTTCTCTATTTGATCCAATTCTTCATCCATGGTCTTATTCCATAATTCATCTTTGTTGGCCTCTTCAAAATTGTTTGGTTCGATCGTAGATAAGAGTTCTAGGTGCATTTGTTTTGGTGAACGGATTCTTCTTCTAGTCTCAACTCCTGCATCCTTGTTTCCAATAATCTGATTTGAAGGATGATTATTCTATACTCGTTTGCTAGGTATCTTTGGAGGAACTTGCTGAACTTTCTCTTCTACTTCTGTCTGATCCTCTTCATATTCCCCTTCTACTTCTTCTTCATCTTATGCTTCTTCTTCGTAAATATGTTCCATTGATTCATTTTCTTCTTCCTTTAATTCTCGTCCACCTGTTTCATCAATTGTTACATTGATTCTTTCCAAAACTTTGTTCAACCTCATATTGTAACACTTGTATGCTTTCCTTGTACTTCAATAACCAACAAGTACTCCTTTTTTCACACAAGAGTCAAACTTTCCCATTATGCCATATTCTCTTTTGATGTAGCATTTGCTTCCAAATACTCTGAAATGATTCACATTTGTTGGTCTTCCTTTCCATAGATCATAGGGATTTTTGTCATTGTTGTTTCTGAGAATTACTCTGTTTTGAATGTGAACTGATGTATTCTTTGCATGTGTTGAAAAAATATCTGTCAATTTGGAATCCATTAGCATTGTTCGAGTGATTTCATGTATAGTCTTGTTCTTTATTTCAACAACTCCATTCTGTTGAGGTGTCCTAGAAATTGAGAATTTCCTTTTTATTCCATGCTTGCTGCAGTAGTCCATGAATTCCTTTGAAGTGAACTCTCCTCCATTTTCAAATCTCAAACATTTGATTTTTGAATCCATTTCATTTTCAACCATCTCCTTGTTGACCTTGAAGTTTTCAAAAGCTTCTGACTTATTCCTGAGAAAGAAAAATGCAATCATTCTTGTATAATCATCAACTAATAACATAAATTATTTCTCAACTTTTAAACCCTTTGTTTTGTTTTGTTTGGTCCAACAATATCATTATGCACAATTTTCAATGGTCTTGTCGTTGAATATTCCTTTGATTTGAATGTGGGCTTTGTTTGTTTCCCTTGTTGACAATGCTTACATAAAGTGTTTGTTTCCCTTGTTGAGAATGCTTTCACAAGGGTAGACCCGGGGTTCAACGCTCAAGAGCGCACTAACAAAACCCTAGCTACCAACCCTTTCGACAACACCTACGAAGCAGATGTAGTCTCACCCACTTCTAACCACTTGTCCACTTAGTAATTTCTCCATTAACTTTATTATTTAAATAATTTCTTTTGTATCCAATTTGAATTATAGTACACTCATCACTTCACTTTATTATTTAAATAATTTCTTATTTTCAACCACTTTGACTACTTTGACCTTTTGGGGCTTCTATATGACTCATGACGGTTCTCCAACTTCACATGGCCATAACTCTCTAACCGTGAGGAGTTATGTGACGTTCCACATACCACTGGAAATGGAATGTCATGTACTATCCATATAGAATAGTATTACCTTCAAATATATTAAAACTCATACCATTATACATCAAACAAACTTGGGTCCATTACGCAAACTTTTGTGCTACTAGACTTTCTTCAAGGGTTGACATCAATGAATAACAACCCAAATAATCAACAAATTCCACCCTATCATGAATGCATCATACACACTATCACCATATGCATCATATAACATAAAAATAATAGCGATAGAAATAATCATAAACACATATAACCATAAATAACATATATGTGTATTGTTGATTGTTAGGAACCTTTTGAAATTGGTTTGTCAAAAAGTGTTTGTGGGTTGGAAAGGTGTTTTTTGGCCAATGGATTTTTGGTCCATTGTAATGTAATTTCAGTAAAGGAATCTAATACAGGTCAAAATATTAGGGTTTGTGGATGATGGAGGATCCTATATATTGTATTCTAATGGTAAAATTAATACAATGAGAATTAGAGGTGTGGCTATAAAAATTTGTTGGTTTTTTGAGTTAAGGGTTTCTAAGGTATATTTTTTAGTACTATGTGTGATTGTTATTTTTCCTTTCTATTGTATAAATATTTTTTATTGCTATATTATAAAAGTTTAAAACCTACATGAACATCTGAGGTCTATAACTAGTTGGTGCCATTTAAATAAGATGAGTGTTATGATTATCATTTATATGTTTAATGTTGTGTTTATCTTGTGTACATATGATATTTATGGTTTTTTTCCTCATAAAACAATGCATTTTTATTTTTGGTTAGAAAAAAAAATACAATGTTCATGTCCCTATTATAAAGGGATATAGATGATGGTATTAGCCTATCTTTTTTCTACAAAAAAAAACTTTCTCTTCAATAGCTTCCAAAAGATCATTATTTTAATTGACATAGGTAAATTTCTGTCTCAATGTTCTATCTAATATAATTCACAGAGATGCAAAGGACTATTGCCAGATATGTGATGTATGTCAAAGGGTTGGAAAACCTAATAGATGGGATGAGATTCCTCCAAGACCACAAGTAACCTTGCAAGTATTCAAAAAATGGGAAATATACTTTTTGGGACCAATTAATCCACCAACAAAGAGGTCAGGAGAATGGTGTATCATTACTGTGACAGAGTACTTAACGAGATGGGAAGAAGCAACACCAGTAAAGGATTGCAGTGTAGAGAAAACAACACACTTCCTGTTTGAGAAAGTAATCACTATATTTGGATGCCCACGAATTTTGATTAATATCAAGGCTATGAATGAGGATTTTGAAGTCTATCATCAAAAGAGTACACCATGTCACCCTCAAGCAAATGGAACTATGGAAGCCTTTAATAAGATCCTGGAGAATGATTTGACAAAGATCTTCAATGTCAACAAGGATGATTGGGATTTGAAGATACCAGCAATATTATGAGCATACAGGACTACATGCAAAAATTTGACACGATAGACACCATTCAGGTGGGTGTATGGACAAGAAGCAATGGTGCCAATAGAATTCTTAGTACCTAGTCTCCGCGTAGAAGCAATTACCAACATGACAAAACAAGGAACTGTATAAGAAAGGCTAAGTCAGCTGATGGAGATGGAATAAGATAGGATCCTAGCAGGATTCCACCAAGAAGTACATAAATAAATAGATAAATATTAGCATGATAGACATATCAAGAGGAAAATGTTCATGGAGGGAGACCTAGTCTTGGTGTATGACAACAAATTTCTTTAACATCCAGGGAAATTTATAATGCATTGGATGGGGTCATATGAAGTAATTATTGTCACAGATGGAGGATCTATACAACATAAATATTTTCAAGGCACATAACTCAAAGGAATGATCAATGAGAGTCGACCGAAATTGTATAGGGACATTCAACTTCCTAGTACTTAAAAAGTTACCCCACAGTAAGAGAACCTGTACATAGTCAAAAACAAAAAAAAGGGTTATCATGCCAGGCATCAGAAGACCGCGTGTAGAAAAAATGGACTTAGAGAGACGAAAATAAAATGTTCATGCACAATTATTACACGACATACCACGCACTTGGAAAAATCAGTGTGCTGGAAAAAAGATCAATGGTCAGAAAAGGAGGAAATTTGAAAAAAGACGGTTACGGAAAAAAGGCACCAATTAGTAGAAATTATGGAATTCAATGAAAAATTATGCATAAAGCATCATTACATTAATCACAGATGGGGAAACTTCTCTGAGAATATTCATGAATTTCTTATAAAAAGGGGAAACGCAGGAAACATAAGACTCATTGTGAAATCGTGAAGTTGCAGAGAAATAGAGCACATAGAGAGGAAGTGAGTTTAAATAGAATACAAGGAGAACCACTAAAGACTTAGACAACAGAAAAAAACCAATGCCCACAATGGAACCACCAAATATGGGTGCACTGAGCCAAGCAGGGAGAATAACACGAAGTGGTTGGGCACCATGGGAGGCATCACTAGTCGGACAAGAAACCAAAAATCCCAAGGAATTCGTCGACGTTGACACAATTCCTTCACCTTTTGAAGCACTCATAGACCATATTCCCTTGGTGGAAGAAAGGCAGGGTCCAACAACATCGACTATGGAAGTCGACCCAGCCAGTAGCATGCAGGGACATCCCACACATAATAAAGGAAACCCACTAGAAACTGTGACGACCGAAGGGGCCCAATAGGTAAATGGCCAAGCTACTATGCAAACAGAGGTGACAATACCCAAAACTGCTAGGGCATAAACCATGCAACAATAGGAGTGTTTGGTAGAGGATATCACTGGCCAGCCATACCCTGACATAGAAATAAGATAGATGGTTGCAATGACCTCAAGTCAACAGGAAAAATGAAAGGGAAAAAAACCTATGTCGTGGTCTCCATGCAAGAATCCTGACACAACAATTGTACTCTCATGCATTATAGAAGGAGTGAAAACCATGACAATGCTGCTAGGTTTCATGGAGAAACTGAGGTACTCGGACCACGATGTGGCCAATGCAGGAAAATTCCTTGAATTTGTGCAACAGGTCTACTTGGACAACATAAGGATATGAACCTTTGTAGATGCCATCCTACAACCAAAGTCATTGGCATCTTTCCTAGCAAAAAAATGGATTCTAAACCTGTTAGATACTACCCACTTTGTAAGGGGTGATATGAAAATGAGAAGACTTGTATCTTTTAAAATATTGTAAGTGTTAATTATGTGTGTTTGGGAAAAAGGATCAATTTGAAAACACATAAACTATATAGTTTTTACACTTTATATGCACATAATAACCATCAATAACAACCATCAAAGTAAACAGATAACACAACAAATGATGAAGGAGTTCACCCCTCTCTTGGGCTACATCTCTTGGTTCAGCTTCCAATAGATCTTTTTTATTATTTTCTCAAAGTGATAAAAATAGTTCTTTACAATGCTCAAAATTCCATATAGATGGCTCCAATGGCTCTAGAACATCCAAAAACCCCCATCTGGGATTTTTTTTCACCTGATTTGGACAAAAAATGAAGAAGTTATCTTCCTGTAAAGTTTCCCCTTCATGCTTGTTGTCTCTGGTTCTCCAATTTTCACATGTGTGTGACTAACCTGGCTCCTGTAGTGTTACTGGGACAAAAATATAGAACACCACACCACTCTGAGAAAAGGGGTGAATTTCCGATCAGTTAGAGGCCTGACACCTTTTTCAATGGTGGTGATGGTCACATGGGTCATGTGGCCTAGCATCGACCTAGAATATAACACCTACCAAATAATTGTTGCAACTCCCACACTCAAGGGTCATATGGAGTGGCCATATGCAAAAGGTCCCATGCATTCGTGGCTTAACACCATGGATCAACCCCGGGCCAATGGTTATGTGAATAGGTTGTATGGTGTCGTATGAACAGGTGGATGGGGCTAATACCCAGTCCTTTACTCTGCCAATGTAACGTTGTTTCAATTCAAATAAAACTTACAACGTATAAGGGTAAGAAACAATGCATAGGCAGGTTGGTGGCCCAACCTATGCAGAGACTATGACATGCACCTTGGAGGTCGAGGGTTCAACTCTTGTGGACTACCATAAATTTTATGCATTGGAGGGGTTCCATGTGGTAGCCCACGACTAGGTCACGTGGCATCATACCACTTTCCACCCAAGCACCACATGTCAACAAACTACTTGTCCACATATCTTTTCCAGACAGCCTGCCAACTTAGCACCTATGCACAATGGCCAGTCCAGATCACCTACCACATGTGGGACCGTACCATGCCACGTCAGCACTATACAGACTATACAGTCAACAAAATTTTGCTTTTTTGAAAAAATGGACAGAACACGATATATCACTCATAAGTCATATGTTTGATCCCATTCAAGTTGTGCTGGGATCATGAGGATGAGGCCTACGCACGTGTATGTTTTGAAGAAATTCTAGGAACCTTTCTTTTTGAGCAAATTTTTATCTCTTGGATCGCTCCTCCCCATTAGGAAGCTTTTGCACCTCCAAAAGACTACTTTCAGTCTACCTGAATATGAGGGTATAGTTCCCTCTCCTTTATAACCTCAATCCACTTGGCCTTGCTCGGATTTGTGCCTTTAAGATTGACTCAAAGGTATTCCACATTCCCTTGTTTTGAAGTTCTCATCCTCCTGTCAAGGATTGTGTCCTCATGCAGTTATGAAATATATTCTGGCGATAAATCATCTATAGAAGGAATATGAACATGTTTTCCTTGATCATCAATCAAAGGAGGCTCATACAATCTCAAATTCTCAACATTGATAACTACATACATTTGCATATAAGGAGGCAAATCCAAATGTAAGGCATTGTTACCAATCTTTTCAAGAATCGTGAAAGGTCCATATCTAATTGGTTTCAGTTTTTTACCTTCTCCTTTTGGCCTCTCTTTTCTAATATAAATCCAAACTTCATATCCAACTTGGAAACTGTGATCAACACTATGCTTTTCATGTCTTGTCTTGTACTTGGCTTGGTTCTTTTCCAAATGTTCTTGTACCCTTTGATGCACCAAATGAATTTGTTCAATGAACTTCTTTTCCCTATCAATGTCATATTGACCATCAATAGAAATGTCTTAGCCAAAGATAAAATCTAAAGGAGGTTTGGACAAATAACCAAAACCTGCTTCCAATGGAGATGTTTGAGTTGAAGAGCGCTTAGCACAGTTGTAAGCATGCTAAATGTATTGTAGGTGCTCATCCCAAAGATTAGGATGCTTGTTGCAATAACCATGAATAAGATGCACTATTGTCCTAATAACCACATATGTTTGACCATCTGTTTTTGGATGAAAATATGTGCTCTTTTTCAGCGTGGTGTCCATGAGTGCCCATAAAATTGACCAAAATTTCCCAATAAATCGAGAATCTCGATCAGAAATAATGTATTTAGGAAACCCAAAATGTACCCAAACATGTTGAAATAACATATGTGTTGTTTTCTCAATTGTAACTTGCTTCTTACAACATAAAGATATACATGATTTTTTTAGACATAGGTATACCTCCTACAAAGTCCATGGAAATTCTTTCCCAAGGATGAGAAGGAATTGGAAGTGGAGTATACAAACCCAACTTTTGATTGCTAGACTTTCTTATAGCACATAGAGAGAATCCTCTTACATATATTGAAACACTTTCATTCATTTTAGGCCAATACAAATACCTTTGCAAATTAGCCACCGTCTTTCCTACACCAAAGTTGCCAGCAATAAGAGAAGAATGAGATTCCCTTATGATGTTGACTCTTTCACCTTGTGGAACACATAGCTTGCTAAGATGATACAAAATATTATCTTGCACATGGTAATCTAATTGCTCAACTTGGTTAGTGTTGGCACATGGGAAGACCCAGGGTTCAACACTTAACAATGCGCCAACAAAACCCAGACTACCGATCCTTTCGGTGACACCTACGAAGTAGGAGAAGTCTCACCCAAGGTAGAAGCAGGGGGGGTTACAGGACGTAGGTGTCTGTAACCAAGATGGGACATAGATCTGTGATAAAAACACTTTGCAAAGTATTCTATTAGCACTTAGAAGGTGACAATGCATTAGTTTCTTAGCACTATAGAACATAATCAAGGATAGATCGGTGCAGTAAGAAGAAATGATTATATATCCTGAGCACTTAGCACTGAGTTAGACCTAGAATTCATTTACCCTTAACACAAATAAAGAACTTAAGCAACCACAAGATATATCTATCATACATAATAATCACAACACTGAGAAGATTCGTAACATAAATAACATAGCACAAAACAACCTAAATACACCAGATATACGTGGTTCACCCCAATGTGGGGCTACGTCCACCAACCACTTCACTTCTTTATTATTTGTTGATATCATACATTCAACCACTCATATGCACTAAGCCATGGATTCGAGCTCCGCACCATACAGGAGATTTGCACACTAAGCACTAGATCCCCCTTCCAAAACTAGGTCAATGCACATTTCCCACTCTTTATCAAGCATAGAAATTTAACAAACATACATTCTTTTTCATAAATCAACTCGAACTACTAGCACTTAGCTCACAAAAATTCTACTTCTACAATACATTCTTATTTAATTATACTTTTACAAACCCTTACAATAAGGCCTAAACACGGGAAAACCCCATGGGCCGACAACCTATAAACTTGTTACAAAACCCTAGAGGACCCCTTACTAGGTCCACATAGCCCACAAAATAAGTGATATCCATGATCTTAGCTCTTCCTGGGCGATCCTTCTTCGATCATCGTGTCGAATTCCAAAATTGGGCCAAAACTGACCAAATTTCCCCAAAACTTGGTCGAGGGCCAATAGGTCCCCAACATTCACATGTGACTTGTCCTGAGTCACACAAGTCTAGACAACGTTGCTTTGAAATCCTCAAGATTAACTTGATCTTCCTTGACTTTCTGCTTCTCCTAAGCCTCCTGCTCAGTGAGCTCCTGAATTTTCTACCCTATAACAAACCCTTCCATGCATTATTCTACTGTTGCAACCACTTGATCTAGTTGTGAGCCTTGTTCATCAATATCTTCAAACACCTTGCAGGCTTCATCCTACACAGGTTGTATCTTTTGCGTTACTTCCATTACGCTACCCTGGAGGGAAGTGATTTGTTGTTGTACTGCATGCTTCTCCTAGGATCTTTTCATTCTTTCTACCGCAGTGAGTAGCTTCATCTGTGCCTGCACTAAAAATTCCTGTTGTTACGCCTCCTATAACTGTGCTTCCAACTTCCTTAAATTTGGATCCTCGACGAGGCATTCATATGCTTGGGAAATCCTATCACTTATTTGTTTACATTCTGATACGATGGATCTTATTCTTACTACTGTGTTCTTAGCGGTCTCCTCACTCTGGTCATGCACCTCATGCAGGGTGCTCAATACTGTTTAGGCCTTCAATTCTATTATCCTAGACAAAAGCTACTGGAGGGTCTCAGCGAGATTCACTATTTGAGCTTCGACCAGTTATTTCTCTTTTTATGCAAAGCCTAGCACAAAGAGACATGATTTACTTATCACTTCTTTGAGCATGGACTGCTATGTGAGAAGCTTCTCTTTTTCCCTCTATAGCTAGGATTTTTCCTTCTAAAGCTTCGTCTAAAGTTTTTCTTTGTCACTTTCATGGACAACTACACCATCTTGTGCTACTCATAACTGCAGTAGGACTTCATCCCTCTCCTTTTGAAATGATTTTGTATCCTTCTCCTTCTCTTCCTGGGCTCTCTGGAACCAGGCTTCTAGTGCATCCTCAATCTTTCTCAACTAGGTTGGTTCATCCCCTAATTCTGTAGTTCGTGATGAGGAAGGTGCAGGTGACACAGTGGGTATTGCACAGACCAAGTGAACAAATTGGTGTACTTCCTTCAATTCTTTCTCAATTATTCTATATATCTCCTTTTGTTTCACTCCATATCTCTACAGCATGTCCTCAAATGCATCCTCCATAGATTTTCGGACCAGACTGATGTCATCATCCATGAGGGTGGCTTCTAATTGTGGCTTATTAGCACACATATTATTCGTTGCTGAGGATTTCTTTGGAGAAACCTTCCTCTTCAATGGTGTCACTATCCCAATAGGGGGATCCTCGGGCTGTGTAGCTTCACCTCCTCCTTATTCTTCTTCTCCTTCATCTCCTCCTCCATGTCCTTTTTCTTCATCTTCTCCTGCTCTTGGTGAGTTAAACCTGTTATCTTCAGAATCATTGTCCTCTTCATCGCTCTCTATATCCTGGAATTCCTCATACTTTTTCTTCTTCTTCGTCCCACTGGACTATCCTTCATGCTAAACCCATGTAACTATGGGGCTTCCTATGGTGTCGGTGTTGGATAATTTTGCATCAAATATAGGTACAATAAATTCCTCTGGCCATTTGTTTCTAATCTTCTCCATATCTTCATCTGTCAACTTGTAGTATGACTACAATTCTTCTTGGTGCTCATCTCTTCGTGTGGTGATGTAGATGAAGTGAGGATCTACGTGGAACTTCACAATGGGTCAGTACTGGTGCAAGGTGTGTGGTGTCATACGTGGGAATGATTTGATGGAAACCTTCAACTATTGATAGTATACATGAAACACGACATTGGATTGCCACTACTTCATCATGTCATTGTATACCACAGGGTTGAAAACCAAGTGGCCAATAGCTCCAAAGGTTCAATCTCTGGGAAAGTGACTCCTTCAAGCATTTTCCAAGAGAAAAATGTGATCAAAATGATCAGCCAACTGTAATGGAATTCATATCACAAGTCTTGGGCTTCACGACAATCCTTCTCTAGTTTGTTGACGATGTAGTTTTCCTAGTTCATTTGCATGCCCTCCACACACTTTCTTGTGAGGTCCACCATGAACCTAGTGACCTGTGTGGGGTGGTTCTTCCTTACTAGCTTTCCAGCGAGGAGTTGGAAAGTGAGGCACATTGTGCCATCCTATATAGAGGCTACCTTGTAACCTCACTTTTCCTTTTCTACTTATCTATAAGCTTCTTTGATGTGATGCACCAGGGAATGATCTAAGGCCTTCCCTCGATAGAACCATTGAGGGTCAGGACCCTTCACACTTAATCCTATTATCTGGTGGATCAACATTGGATCCACAGTAATCCTTCGGTCGATCCATAAGTATATTCCATGATAGCATGACAGAAGGAATTTAACGCAAGCGTTAACCTCCTGGTGGCAGTCAAAATGTGAGATCTTCATCACATTCAACATAGTGGAATGTGCCAACCCCTTAATCCATGGCTGCGAGACAAGGCGATCTTTCTTTTTGATTATCTTTGTGGGATAGCGGTGAGGAGCCAACATGGAATAGTTCTTCTAGTCTCCTAATTTGAAGTTGTTTTTCTTCAACAATGGGATCTGTCCTAACTGACTCTTGACTATGAAAATTTCTTTTGGAATGTATGCAGTAAAAATAGAGTACTCAAAGTCTCGATGGATACTTTCATGGTTAACAACGCCAACCAAAGGTGGTATATATTTAGGTAGGGTTGAATGGATCTGATTTTCATTAGCCAGATCACCGTAGTGATTACTTTGTTGTTTAATTACGAGGTTGACATGACCAAAATGACGTCTGATCGAAGGGGAATACTGCAGTCCCCTATTCGACGATTCTTGGATACCTTCAGATATCGTTCTGTCAACCATTAGCTTCTTAAGGAATTCCTCAACAGAATTCTCCAATTCATTAGGTTCACTCAACATTCTCTCTTTTATCAGACAGGTGGGGTATACAAACGGACATTTGAGGTAGATAAACAGACAGGCGGGGTCTTCTTTCAGATAATGATAGGGTGCACAACTTGACACTCGTAAAATTCTCTAATTAGCTTAGTCAATCATGGGTAACAAAAATTGGTCCCAACGCAACAACTAACGAGTTAAATTTGCGAGGCATCGTTACAAATCTTCCAATGGCTAGGAAATGCTTCCATCAATGTAAATATGTCCGTTATGACATGGTCTCAATGTCCCAAAAGAGGTCGATAAGACCATAAATGCATTTTATAACCATTCCAGAGCGTCATTCTAATGGTCGAGGCTCCTCCAACTATCATCTAACTTTGACAGAGAAAATTTCAATTCTGCCCGAACATGTTGTTCTAGCGAGGTTCAAATCCTCCAAACCTACTTTCTGCAAGGTTCCAGTCTGCAAAGTCTTCCATCTATTTTCTATAACTTCTTGTATCTTTTACAACTTAGCCTTATTTTTATTGAGTTTCCTTGCCTTATTTCCTATGATCCGAGTCTCTCTAACTGTTTCTGGAATCCGCTTTCCATTTTTATTCTTATCTTCCCCTCGCGCAGTGGCTTCAAACAGTTGAGGTGCCCTCAAAGGGTCTGAAGTTAATATCTCTTTTATTAACACTTTCTGAGTGGTAATACTTCTTTCTTCCATAGATAGGCTCTTCAAGCCTTCTTGCATTCTTTCAACCTTGATAGCTAATTCTTTTTCTTTTTGTCCCTCCTCCATTGTTACTTTATCATATTGATTCGACTTATCCTCTCGTTATTCTATTAGTCGGTCTATTTTCCTAGCTATGAAAACCCTTAATTCCTACTTTTTATTTTTTGTAGCTTCTTCCTATGCTTTCCTTATGATATATTATCCTTCTCAATCCAAGTCTCACCTAACAATAGTGGGAAAGGGGCATTGTCACCAACAAACCGAATGACTTCAAATTATTCTTCATACGATGATCCATGAACAATAATAGGTACATTAGTAACTCTTCCACATAAGGTTATCATATTTCCCTTAAGAAAGCCTATCCTTCCTAAATAAGGTACCATAGTAGTCTTTCCAGAAATTTCATAAGTTTCTTCTGTCATAATATTCACTTTTGTTTCTTCATCCAAGACGCAGTCTATGTCGAAGTCTTCTATTCTTGTACTTATGCATTGTTTTTCTTTCAGGATTTCTCGTAAATTTACATCTTTATGGACATCCATCATTTCTTTAAAATGTAATAACGTATTCTAAAATTCTTCTGACCCTTTCTCTTTAGGAATTTATAACATGCCCTTAGTCTCTTGACTTTCTTCATAGTTTTCTTGTCTCATGTTCATCCCTTCAACTTTAGCAATAATCCTTGGACAATACTTAACCTCATGACCAACAATATTACATCAAAGACAAACAGGGTCTACCTTAGGACATTCCTTAGCTAGATGTCACGACCTTCTGTAATTATAACAAAAAGTCAATCCCCTTTTTCTCTTAAATGTTCCCCATCCTTTTCTATATTGTGCATATCCCCTAGGATCATAGTGTTAAACCTACAATCTGCAAAAAATAACTCTAGGTTCATGCATCCACTTATTAGTCCAAAAACCCTTTCTATGCATAGGAATAACATATGTTTCTTTATTTTCATTAAATTTAATCAAATACACTCTTTCTTCCAATTGTGCCCTAGCCTTCATACTATGACAAAATCTATTAAACATACTTAAATTCATGTTTTCAAAACAAAAAATTTCACTTATCTTTCTCTTCCCAAAGAACAAAGCTTACCTCCTTAGGATCTTACCTCTTTTCTTCATATCAACTTAACTCCTTGGCACAAATATTTCTAAGTCAAGTAGAGTACTGCACACTTCAACAACAGATCTACACACAAAGCTTCTCTTTTTCTTTACTTCCGTTCCCAACAATCATAGTTTCATGTCTTGACAACGAAACCATTTGTTGGCACAGGGGCAGACCCAGGGTTCTATTGGAAAATGTTTAATAGGAAGCATATGCTTGTCATTGATGGAAATTACAGCAATGAAGATGGCATGAGTATAGGAAGAATGTAATAGACAGGCACCAGAAGTATTTTGGGAAGAAACTGCAGAGCAACCTCGATAAGATCAGAAGAGATAGTGCAAAGGATGTTTGGTATGTCTTACAGGAAGCGTAAGCTTGTCATTGATGGCAAGTACAACAGTGATGATGGCTTGAGTACAACAGTGATGATCAGCAGCGCAGTGATATTCAGGAAGACCAGCAATGCAACAATTGTCTAAATGCAACAATCCTCAATCATCAAATCGAGGATTGATCTAAACTATTGATCAGGCATGATGAAGTCCCGTAAAGTTTGAGAAGCACTACTAATCATTGGATCCCATCCAAAATTCCCGATAGAACGAGGGTCGTCAGATCTAAATTTAGACAAGAAGTGTGCACTGAAGAGGACGATAGATCTCAGGCGTTCGATCCAAGCATAGGATCCGACCATCGTTGGATCAAGAAGAACCTACATGCTCTCTAAAGTATAAGGAGAAGTGCACGTATAAAATCCCAAAAAAAGGAGGACCGTCCATCATTAGGAAATACACATGGGGAAAGATCGTCAGTTCGCTGACTGGAGAGTCAAAGGAACGATGTTCGCTAACCTCTCGAAATCATGATATGCGAAATCAAAATTCAATCTGAGCCGTCAGATTCAAGATTGAATTTGGACCGTTGATCCAAGTCCATTTTGGGGTTTCGAGGATCGAGTGTTGGAGATGTCAAAGAGTATTAACATCAAGAATCCCGATATTGTGATATGTGAAATCATGATGTAATTTCAACCGTCAGATCAAGATGTGATCTGGACCGTTGATCCAACTTCTTTACAGAGTTTTGTGGATCGGGACTTTGAAGTGACAAAAACACTGAACATCAAGCATGTCGAAATCGCGAAATGAAAAATCACGAAATGATCTGAACCGTCAGATAAAGTGTTGATCAGGACTGTTGATCCCACGCCATTTCGGGGTTTCATGGATCGTGACTTGGAGAGGCAAGAACTCAATGCAACCACAGTGCCAGAATCGTGATATGCGAAATCACGATTCAATCGTATCCGTTGAATCAAGATTAGATCTGGACCATCAAATCATAGTACATGTGGCAAGCGATCGAAATTTCGCTAACTTGGGGTCAACGGAGCATAGTGTTGAAACTCACGAAATGAGAAATCACAAAAGCGCTTTATGCATAAGCGCGTGGTCATATCCATTGGTCACATCGATGGAAGATGGAGGTAGAAGCTAGAGGTGCTAAGCTTGGCCACAAAAATGCTGAAATGAATGCAAGATCTAATAAAGTTCATCCAACAACACAGATAAACTTGAAGGAGATTGGAGGGCTACTGATGCACGACACAATGAAACTGCCATAAACCATTCATGGCATCTGCCAGAGAATTCGAAGAGACCTCTGTGTGATCGCCAGAGGAGATGAAGAGTCTCCAAGCTTCATCCAATGAAGGAAGACTATTCTTAGAAGGGATTGACAGATGGATGAGCGTTGAAGCCAGTAGCTAAAACAAAGAGGGTGAGCTCGACTATAACAGAGAAGACGAAGAGTCTCAACTGCAAGAGAGAAAAAGGAATCTCGGCATAACACCTAGTGATTATAGACACATGGGTTGAACCACCAGAGAAGCTGAAGACTCACGATGATGATCAGACAGAGCACTCGAGTTGTGGAGGAATTTTGCACGGAGTGAGCATGCAGAAGCATTGCGAATATTGCATGCACAAAGATAACAGAGACTATAAGAAGGTGGAATAAAGAAGAGATTGGTTGTTGTCATTGTGGAGGAGAATTGAGCTGTGTGCAAGGAGGCAAAGTGCAGGAGAAGAAATGCACAGTTGAGGAATGGTGCATTGAAGGGATATGGCGTAGAGAGCATAAAAGGTAGAAGAACAGAAAGTGAAAGGCGGGTGCAGAAGACACTAATGCAGATAGGGAAGAGCAGTGTAACAGAACAACGACAAGGCTGGTAAGTGATTGAATAACTTTATACCACTGTAATAAGTTTTAGTAAAAAGGAATTTACATTTCAGGGAGGTTGGGAGGTTCTAGGGAGGACTGTTGTCCTCAGAGGTTCAAGTGGGTGCTTGAACACAGGGAGTTGTAGCTTCCATCTGGTTGCAGCCAGAGAAACTAGGGTGGAAGGGTGGTGCAAGGGAGAACTATTGTTCTCTGTTATACAGGTTGGTTGCCTGTTTGATTGGAAGTTGGTGCTTCCATCCAGTTGGTGTTGGAAACACTCAGGGAGTTGGTGCTTCCTTCTAGTTGGTGCTAGAGAAACCAAGGAGTTGGTGCTTCCTTCTAGCTGGTGCTAGAGAAACCATGGAGTTGGTGATTCCTTCTAGTGGGTTCTAGGGAAAACAAAGAGTTGGTGCTCTCAGCAAGTAGCAACTTGCAAAACTGACGTTGTAGCCTCATTATGAGTTGGTGCTCATATGTATGATAATGTAAAGAATGTAACTATTACTTATCATATAA
>ML783555.1:576447-612937 GCA_009831015.1 Picea engelmannii | reverse complement strand
ACCAAAATTTGCTGCCCCATCAAGTTTGTCTTCAACCCTCAAACCAGTAGCCATGACCCTCTTTCTGCTCAAAATCACAAATTCAAAAATCTGCCCCGTGAAGTGACTGTTGTCCCTACTTTCTGTCTGTTGAAATTTCTGCCTCTCTTCAACTCGGCTCTGATACCATGTTATTGTTTCAAAATACCAACCCAGTTTCAGTCTCACTGATTTTTCAGCCAAATTTAAATGCCAAACTCAGTTTCAGCACTGTTTCAGCATATGTTACAGCCTTGTGTTTCAACATATACTCACAACGTTGTTTCAACATATGACTCAGCACTGTGTTTCAACATATACTCACAACGGTGTTTTAGCATATGACCCAGCACTGTGTTTCAACATATGTTACAGCCCTGTGTTTCAGCATATACTCACAACAATGTTTCAGCATATGTCTCAGCGCTATGTTTCAACATATACTCACAGCGGTGTTTTAGCATATGACTCAACATTGTGTTTCAGCATATGTTATGGCCCTGTGTTTCAGCATATACTCATAGTGGTGTTTCATCATATGAAACAACATTGTTTCAGCATAGAAAAAACTTAACAGAAAATAAACTTCAGAACTGAAACATGAGGATTATGAACATCGTTTTCAATGCAGAAATAAAATATCAGCAATATGCAAAACTCAAAAAATATAGACACAAAGATATTCGGTCTAACTTCGATCCTGGAAAAACCCACAAGGGGAAAACCAGTGAGAGAGGGATTTATATTATTTATGAGCTTCTGAGAAATTCTTTTACAGCATATTCATCTTCAGATATTTACACAAACTTATCTGGACATTCYTGTAGCTTTGCTCCTCGATTTCTGAACCAGAAATCCGTACAACCGTATGACAATTAATGTTGTACGGACGGTCTCGAAATTCGTGCCAAAACTCTGCTAAGACTCAATTTCTGTGCCACTAAATGTTATTTGGCAACCTTGGAATGCGTGCCAATACTCCCAGAAATTGCAGTTGGTGTCCCTTTTCTTCATCTTGACCTCTCTCTTGCTCTCTCTTTTTCTCTCAACAAGAATGCTTGAGCTCCTCTTGTTCTCGCAACAAGAATGCTTCAACTTCCTTGTTCTTGGCATCTCACCAAAAACTTCTTGGCATTTCACTAAGAGTCTCTTGCTCTCTCAACAAGACTGTTGCTGCTTCTTCTTTTCAAGAATGGGTGCGCCCTCTTGCCCAAGTCGACCTCATGAGGGAAGGTGAGGAGTTTTCTAATCTAACGGTTGAGATTAGATTAGATGGGTGGCTGAGATTTGGTGTATGTTCACTCACCCCCACTTTAATCATAAAGTCACCTTTTAATTTGCATCTCACAAATTAAATGACTAGGACCCACATTCGGCAATTTCTCCCCCTTAGGTTCCTAGGGAAGAGAAACACTTTCCTTGGTACTTTATTTTAATTAAAAATTTAACATGGGATCATACCATTCCATGTGAGAATTGTATGGACTGTATAGTCAACAAAATTTTGCTTGTTTGGAATCATGGATAGAACATGTTATCTCACTCATACGATGTCTGTTTGAACCCGTCCAAGTTGCGTTAGGATCGTGGGGATGAGGTCTAAGAAAGTGTTTGTTTTGAAGAAATTCTGAGCTTTTTATTTTTCGAGCAAATTTTGATCCCCTAGATTAGGGGGAAATAGGTGAACAACTGCATTAAGCAGTAGATATTGGTGCTCCATGGAAGATTCCTATGGATGGAACAACCCTTCTCCATAGACGTAGATCTGATATCCATAATCATAGGACTTTCATCAATGGGTGAGAACCCCACATAGTACCTGGACGACAAAACAAAAGAGAAGGCACTGACTGAAAAAATGAAGAGGACATGTGGGAAAGAGAGGGGCTTATGTGAAATTATAATTAAAAGTATCAGTGACGCTGCGACATGGATGGCCCCCAAGCTCATGGCCTATAAAATGATGTTAAAGTGTCTCAAGGAGGAAGTCATCGTCGGGGTCGTCGCAGTTGCAGCGTAGTGCGGGAATGGCACATCGCTCCATTCAGACCCTTACCTGCTAAACCTATTCCTTGAGGACTGAAAAGCTACGCAGGACCTCAAAATAAAGTTCCACTACTCATGGATACTCATGATAATCATATTGATGGGGTTGAGAGAGACCCCATATTCATACTTCTGTAGCCGAATAGGTCAGTGTCATAAAACACGGTACATGTTTCTCAGGAGAAACTCCGACCCAAAGCAAAGAAGCACAAACATGGGCACCTTTTCCAAGTATTTTTCAGAAATACAGGAAAGCATAGAAAACACTTGGATAATTACCACAGATGTGGTCATGAAGTTCAAGGATATATCCAACTTCAAGGCATTCAGGCACAACATGTGGATCCAAGTGCATAGGGATCTAGGAAAGGAGTGGCTTCAACTAAGATACTATGTCATGGAGGAAGACGTAGAAATGGCAATGAGATATTTTCTTGACAACTGGAAGATTCCATTCCTAACTCAAGAAGTACCTAAGGGTACGGAGATGGACATAGGGAAAACCAAGACACCTACAGGAGACAAATTTGTGCCCAAAAGCCTGAAACCAATGCAGAAATCAGAGCAACAAAAGAAGGGGGGTGCATCAAATAAGGATGCACACGCAGGAAATAAGGACATTTCCCTACAACAAAAGGAACAAGGAGCGGGGGCTACATAAACATAGGGAACACCCTCAACATCTACTCCACAAGAACCAGGGCCACCTAAACGACCAATTTCACAGATAGGAGGAACACACAAGAAGGAAAAAGTGCATAAAGAGTCATTAGAGTACATGATCACATAGGATCACACTGACCTTGTGGCTGAGAAGGTTCAAGACTGCATAGAAAAATACTTCGAAGAAGCCAAGAAACAAAGGGGTTAAATACAAGATGACCTAGTTGGCATAAAGCGAGTCCTCGAGCAAATCAGAACTATGAAAAGTTATGAAAGGGGAACATAATCCTTCCCCGAGGGAGAAACAACAATGACCAAAAGAACTATGCCACTAAAGTAACACACAGTTCAAACAATGGACCAGTTGAGTCCAACATTCAAAGTAACAAATGACATCTTGTGCATGGATGAAACCGTAGTACAGACGCCACTGAAATATTTGGCACAGATCAACATGTTATTAGCGAGAATACCTACAAAGGCATTGTGTAGACTCCAAGTCAACATCGCATAGGAGGTGTAGTCATGCGTGAGGACAGACGCAGTAGAAATGAAGGAAACCAAATGTGACAAGGAAGCATTGGAGATCGTGGTAAAAAAAGTAAAGTTCAATACCAGAGGAGAGAAACAACACGCTGATAAAATCGAACAGGGGGTGAAAACAGTCTACATCCACCTTCTAGAAAGCGCGCAGGATGAGAGTTTAATTACAGAGGAGAAACTCAATAATATTTCCCAAACCATCGACCACTATAAGAATCAAATTGAGGAAATGAAGGAAAAAGTGACTCTGACGACTCCACCTGAGGTTAGGGAGTAGAGGAAAGAAGAAGTTGCACTCAAAATAAAAGAGTTGGAGAAACAAGCTAACACAACAGTCGAACTATTTGACAGGACAATGCATCTTTGGACAATGTTGGAGGAAGATGAGCAATTCCAGTAGTGGGGCTAGGAGGAAGAGAGAATAAGTGCATAAATACATGACCTCAAGAAGAGGAAAAATACAATGAGAATCATTGATCATTTAAAAGGAATGAAACAAATGAAGAGAATGCAGACAGAGATAAATACTGTGTAGGTGCACAAATAGGAGGTACAGGCATAAATGGAACCCCTCCAAGAGAAATAAACAAAAATGATTGCACAGTTGGAGGAAGAGAAGAATAATATGGCACAGACATAGGCGAAATACACAACCATAGTTCAAGAGGAAGTCACAACATAAAACTTAAAAGTGCTTATAGAAAAGGTCATGTAGGTCCAAAAATGAGGAAGGGGACTTGTAGACAAGTTCCATAGTCTAGCCGAGGTTGTCAAGGGAGTGAGCAGTGCCCAAGTGGCTTGGGACGAGCTACATTCTAGTTTTGGGGGCCTGTTGGGCACAGGCCCTTTTTGGGGTAAATACTAATTTTGGAGAATAAAGCACAAAGAAGGAAAATACATATGGCAGGAAAAGAAACACATGCAAGGTAAACACACATACAGAGGAGGAAATCACGTGAGGCACGCATGCAAGAACACCTAGACATTCTAGGGTTAAGGTTTTGGTACAAGAATGTAATGGTTGGTAAGAAGAAAACATGTATAAATAGGTACCTAGGAGGTCTAGGTCGAAGGTTGGTCAGTGTTACTATGTTTTTCGAATACTGAATGTCTGTAAAAATCTGATCTCATTTTGTAAGTTGTTGAGATGAGGAGAGGAAATAAGGTATATATTGAGGGTTAGATCATAGGTTGAGGATCTTGGTGTGATATAGTCTGCCTCATTATATATCTCGACCCATTGGATGGAGAGTTATAATGCATATGACATTATAGTTTTGGAAACACCATAATAAAAGAGTAGAGCAGCCAAATCTTTGTGTACGTAGCGCAAGAGGGGGTGAACCACGATAGATCATGTGCTATGTGAGTGTATATTGTGTATTTCATTTATTTTCAATGATTAGATTTTAGACAAATGCATGAATGATTTAGTTAGATCTGTTATTTTACATGCATTAATAAGAATGACATATTATTCAATATAAGTTGAACGTTAAAGTAACAAATGAATATCACATGGTGTAATCCCATATCCACACTCATTCCTAGTCGGCAAGCACCTGAGCGTTGTATCCACCCATAAGAACTATCTTGGGTGACACTACACAGTGCATTCTGTGCATTGTTTTTCCTTCTGGTTTACCATGAGGGTCGATATTTTAGGTGGTTTTGTTGGAAACTATGGTGGATCTAAACCTGGGTCAGCCCAAGAATGGTAGTAAGAGAGAATTAACAACCAATAGTTGGTTTCACTGAGTCATATTGGGATGATGAACTTGATGATAAAAATTGTACTATAGGTTATGTTTTCATCCTTGGTTCATGAACTGTCACTTGGGCTTGTAAGAAACAACAAGTTATTTTTGTTTCTTCAATAAAAGCAGAGTATCGACCATAGGTTAATGTAAGTCAAGAAGCCTTGTAGCTTTGACATATCCTTTCAGAGTTTGATTCCAACAAAAAAATCCAACCACCCTCTGGTGCAACAATCAGAGTTCCATCAATCTCACCAAATATCTACTTCAACATCAAAGTAGAAAACACATCGAGCTTCACATGCACTTCATATAAAAATCATTCATGATCGAGTTATTGGAGTGTTATTTTTCCCTATAGAAGATAAAATTGCAGACATTTTCACAAAGTCTTTTACAGAAAATAATTTCTCCAAACTATGATCTATGTTAGGAGTTTAGGAAGTTGTCATTAATGGGGGTCAGGCTCTAATGCATCCTTCCTTCTCCTATTGTCTCACCTTTCTAAATCCTTAAATATYATCCCAAGTTTTTCTTAATGGGGGATGTTAGGATATTTAGAAACTTAGGAGTTAGTTAAGATCAACAAATTGGTATAATGTGCGATTAGGTAAAAGTGTGTTTCTTAGTGTGTGTATTTAGTATGCATTTTTAGTTAGGAAATMTAATGGTCAYGRTATGTTCTTTACATAGAGTGATCYGATGGTTCATATTCTCCTCGATATTAATGGCTACATTGATCTATAGATTAACACCCAATTAGTACATGATCTCTATTTAAAGAGCATGAAGRGTCATTTTCCAGTGATTGATTGTGAGAAWATCTCTCATAAATCTCTCTATAATATTTTTCTTTTGCATTAGCAAAWTACTCATAGTGGCCACATTGGCTAGGGATGTGGATGCTTCCCCATAGGGGTTTTACCATGTAAAATCATCGGTGTGTTGACCTTTGATCTAGTTGTGTGAGTGGCTACTAAATGTGTTCATCCTTCATTGGAATATATGTGTTGTCGAATAATTTGATGTGTTTATTAATGTTAAATGCTAATATAGTTGTTGTGCATTTTACTTTGAGTTATCTTGGTTAATGTTGCTTGCTGTGAGAAAAATGATGCATTCAAATCTCTATTTATGTGGTTGAATCTTGTTTCATGTTGTTTATTTATCACTTTCAGATATAAGTAATTACATTTATGTTTTTAAGTAGCACATATAGTCATATAATATTGAATTTCATTTTATGTGTTATTTTTTCATTTAGAATTGGTATCATAAATCTTATGGAGTCATTTTAGCAATAGCATGACCTAGCATGGGGCTGGGTGAATTAAAAAGTGTTATTAGAGCTTAATTTCAAAACTAAACCAATATGGGCCAAGAACCAATGTGAATTTAAGAAAATTCACTATTACAAATTTCGATCTATGAGGAATTTGGGGGAAAATAAGAAGAAATCAGAGTGAAATCCTCAAATTCATGAAAAAAAATGATATTTAAATACCTCAAAACTGTCTAAGAGGTTTAATGGCGTCAATCAATAGGATTGCAAAATTATATTCAACCTAGAAGGTCAAAATTCACATTCTAATGGAGGCCAAAGAATCTTGCAGAGTTTGATAAATCAATGGTCAAGACAATGCTTTATTTTGAGATCAACAACCCAGATTCATCGATAGAGTTGGGAGATTGATGTCCTAGATTCATTTGGTATTTTGGTCAAAATATTATAAGTGTTGGAGTTCTCCAAGAGGGATCATCAATGGATGACAATCGAATTGGTGAGATTTGAGAAGATTTTTAGTTTTCCAATAGAAATCGCTGATGGTCGATGATCATATCGGTGAGTTTGGTGAAGATTTTGGTTCTGTTAAAGAAAGTATAAAATCACCAATGATCATGGGTCAACAGAATGAGGCCAAAGGTTTCTTTCATAAAAAGGAAATCAACTATTGTCAATGGCCAATGATAGAGAGTTTGGATATTTAGCAAGGTGTTCAGTTCATCCTAAAGAAGTTGTCAATCATGAATGGAGGAAAAGAAGATGGCATGGATTGCCACATCAGCATCCATGTTCCATGCCATTTCAAAATCCATGTTGCATCGTACATCAACCAAGTTTCCATGTCAACATCTATGTTTCATTCCAAATCAACATCCATGTGTCATGCCACATCATCCAATATATGGTCGAGGGTTGATTGTCGATGGTTAGGATTCAATGAGATTTGTAAATAGGTTGGTTTCCAAAGGAATTCACCAATGATCAAGGTTCAACAAGATTCATGGGAAACATTTGGTTTGCGAAGAGAAATGACTGATGATTGGGGTTCATGGAAAATGATGAACACATTTTGTTTACGAAAGGAACTAGCCAATCGTCAATCACCAATGTAGTGTTGGAAAATCAATGGTGAAAATTATTTTGAGTTGGTGATCGATGGTGGAAATTCATCTGTGGGCCCAGGGAAGGTCTAACGAATGAATGGTTGATATTTATTCCACTTTGATATCTATGGATTGGATTGAAAAACTATTATAATAGTAAAAAAAACAAATATTTTCTACGAAATTTTAATATTTTCGAAGGTCAGTAACAACATATTTGTAATATTTGCAAGTTACTTTCGAAAATATTTTTCGAAAGGGCCCTAAACAACATTTTTAGGATTTCTAATTTTCCAAAGTACAAGTGTCGAAGATATCACATATATTTTTTGTAGCTTAAATAAAATAACTTGAAGAGAGCTTCCATCAAACTATTTTGAATGCAAAACAAATCTTGTATGAGAAAGTTACAACTGAAACAATTAAGGGTATATTTTTAACAACGATTTACTTCCAGAGGGCATAAATATTTCCTCAGACAATCTTTTGGGGCACCAGAGTAGTCTATGAAAAAATTGTGAACCATAGAAAATAGTTTTGGAGCCATATTTTGAATATGGGTATGTAAAATAGTGTAGGGAGAGGAAGAAGACACATGTAGTAAATAGGGATAGAATGGGAAAACAATCTAAAATTTCAAAGACCATAACTTTCACCTTGGAGCTCAGATTTGAGCTAAAAATAGTCGTTGGAAAGGTCTTTAGGAGGAGAATCAATCTATCAACCAAAAACTTTTATTTGTGCATTTTTGTTCTTCATAATTTTAAATTAATAATGACCTATAATCTATTTAATAAATAATTTTCAATGTGGCTAATTCTAACAACAATTATTGAATGCACATTCTTGCAGAATTAGAGGTATAGCAAATCAATCCTTAGTTCCTATATGAAAAATAGATATATGGAATGTTCCCAATGTTCTTATATCCATGAGGAAGATATTATAGGTATTCATTTCAGCATGGTAAATGAAGAGACAAAGTATAATGGAATAAGAGATAGGTAGGATCCTGTAACTATGAGGAGCCTATAAAGAGAAGTGCAAAGCTATAGGGATGGTAATTAAAATATCATGAAAGCTCAAGAAAGCTACTTTAGATATTGAACATGTTGTATAATAAAGTCAAAAAATATTCAATAAAAAGAAATAAGCTAGCACAAGTCAAGATTTCACGATAGGATGGATAATTATGGAGGCTCTAGGAAATCAAGGAGTGTTAGTAGAAATCAACATCATCATTCCCTAGGGAACTTGACTAGAAGAGCATATGTATTTTCAAGGTCATAAACCATCCCAAGTATTTCTTATTTCAAACATCATAGGAGGAGACATGGGTCTGATATATTGCAAGGGGAGTTGAGGAAGATCAATCTACCATCATTTGATGGAGAGAATAGGAAAGGATGATATTCAAAATCATAGTTTCTAGGAATGAGGAAATGCTTCGAGCTGCATGATTACTCATTCAATGTAAGCTATAATTATGACCTACCATGTCCAAGAAAATGAATATATGTGGTGGGATCAACTTAAGTAGGCTAATCAACTTGAAGAGAAGAGAATTTCTTGGAAGAAGTTCAAAAAATATTTCCAGCAATAGTACTTATCAGAGAAATATTATGACCTGAAGATGTAAGCATTATTCAAAATCAAACTTGGGAACATGACCATGGATGAATATAAAAGGAATTTATTGGAACTAATTAGCTATGTCAGCTTCATCAGGGATGAGAAGGTCAAAATTCATATGTTCCTGCGTGGACTTCCATCCTTCCACATGGATCAAATTTAGTTTGATGAGCCTAGGAATTTAGAAGAATCCATAAGAAAGTCTAAGTATTTATATGCACAAAACAGAGGAAGGATAACTTTCCAAAATTATTGTAATTATAAGAAGAAAGGTAATATGGATAAGAGTAAGAAATAATTTTAACCACCTTTCACCAAGAATGGATCTTAAGAACATCAACAAGGGAAACCATCTCAAAGTGATCATAAAATGAGAGATTCATTGGTAAATAGGTCAAGGTAGAAGCCCATAAAATGTTGGGGATGTGAAGGAGATCACGTGTCTAAATATTTTCCTCATTGAGGAGATACGACGAGGATTTTTCATAACATCAAGCAAGAGGAGACATTAGAGGAAGTGGGTGGAAGCATGCCAAGGATTTATGCAATCTTGGAAAATAGAAAAGTATACTATCAATCCCACATGATTGAAGTGGAAGGTAAGATTGATAATCAACCCATAGTTATTTTTAGTGATTTTGGAGCTAATCATAGCTATATAGATCCAAATATAGTTGAAATATTTAAATTGAATAAATGTAAGCATGAAAAGTATTGGATAATTCAGCTAGCTACTGGGACCAAGAGAAGAATTAATGAGATTGTTAAAATTTTCCCAATAAACATGAATGGAGTCAACCTAAGTTAGATTTGAACATCATATCTCTTGGGTATTATGACTACTTGATTGGTGTGGATTAACTAGAAAAACATCGTCCTGTCTTAGATTTTTATAACAAGGCCATCACATGTCTTGATGAGGAAGGGAATTCAAGGATAGTACAAGGTATTCCAAGGCCTATATATGCCCGAGATATTTCAACATTGCATTAAAAATAAGTTTGATAAAAGGGTTTTAGATATATGCATCCCATATGTAAGATATAATGAATGATGAGGAGCCAAGTATAGAAGATTATCCAGTCTTGAAAGAGTATGAAGATGTATTTGGGGAGTAACGCCAATATTGCCACCAAAGAGATAAATTGATTTCTCTATTGATTTAATGCTTGGAGCTACCCCAGTTTCCAAAAATCCCTATAGAATGGCACACCATAGAAAAAAGAGTTGCAAATGTAGATAGAAGAGTTGTTGAAGAAGTATTACATACAAGCAAGTGTTTTTCTTTGGGGATCCTTGATTCTTTTTTTCAAGAAAAAAGATGGAACACTGAGGTTGTGTATTGACTTCATACAACTTAACAAGGTCACAATCAAGAAAAAATATCCTTTTCCAAGGATTGATGATCTTTTTGATCAACCAAAGGGAGAAAATATATTCTCCAATATTGGCTTGAGGTCAAGCTTGTAAATACTAACCTTGTACAATATCTACTACAAACAGATATTTAGAAAAGAAAAGAAAAGATACAATGGAAAATACAAACATTACGCAGAGATTTTTCCCCTGGAAACCCAAACCAAGAAAACCAACATATTCTATATTCATTCATGGTGTTACATTGTTTACAATACAATATACATATAGGAGCCAGCAAAATCCAAAACCCTAACCCAATGACCTAGATTAGTCCAAAACCCTAATTCCTTAATGGGAAATAGAAAACCATCGACAAAAACCATGTGCTGAAAAACCACCTAAATACATGACACTACTACTCGTGCAAAGAATATAACACATACCCAACAAGGCTATAATCAAGTTAGAATCAGGTTAGAAGATACTAGTAAGACAAACTTTCAGACAAGGTATGGACATTATTAATTTGTAATGATTCCTTTTGGGTTGACAAATGCACCGACTACATTTATGTGTCTGATGAATGGGGTGTTTATATATTTCTTGTACAAGTTTGTCATTGTATTTTTGTATGATATTCTTATATTTTCCAAGATAGAGGAGGATCATGTGAAAGATTTGAGGATGGTGGTACAAGTGTTGAGATAAAACAAATTGTATGCCAAGTTAATTAAGTTCCCTTTTTATCAAAAGAAGATCCATTATTTGGGTCACATTATTTCAGAATATGACATAGCAGTGGATACAGAGAATAGTGAAGAAATCAAAAGTTGTTCAGTGCCAAAAAAAAATTCATAGGTTAGATCATTTATGGGTCTAGTTGGTTATTACAAAAGATTTATTGCAGGATTCTATAGTATTTCACACCCAATAACATATTTGTAAAAGAAAAGAAATAAAATTTGAGTGGAGTGCCAAGTGTGAAGAAATTTTCTAGCGCTTAAAGGATTTACTAACCAATCACCTATTTTAAAAGTCACAGATCCAAATGAGTATTTTGTTGTGTGCACAGATGCATGCAAAGAGGGGCTTGATGGAGTCCTATACAAAATGGACATCGTTTTTGTTATGAGACTAAAAAATTGAAGGACCATGAAATAAATTATGCCACACATAACTTAGATTTGGAATCCATAGTACATGATTTAAGGATGTGGATGAATTACCTTCTGGGAAGAAAAATTAAATTAAGGATAGACCATAGTGTTCTGAAACATTTGTTCGAACAAC
Organism: Picea engelmannii; assembly: GCA_009831015.1. NCBI lineage: Eukaryota > Viridiplantae > Streptophyta > Pinopsida > Pinales > Pinaceae > Picea > Picea engelmannii. The sequence continues at coordinate 601,241 of ML783555.1, read as the reverse complement.
AAACACTAAAATCCATACAAAATAGACGGTTGGAATTTCTTACTGAATATGACTTTGACATCAAGTGTAACACCATGTTTTCCCCAAATACTATAATTATGTTAAGACTTCATGTAATTCTATTTATAAAGCATGTATTCATGTTTTGATTTAATGAAAACACCAAAACCGTTGACAAAGAGGGAACAACCTTGAAAAGTATTGGCCATGATACCTAAGTGGGAATTGATGCAACAAGGATTGATTGAGTGGATGGGGGAAGTGGAACTAAGATGTTTTAATTAAAAAAACATGAAGCTTTTTTAACAAGATTAATTATGCTTGCCAAGCATGAACTTACACGTTCCATTGTACCTGATTTGAATGGAACCCCATGACTAGTTATGAAAGTTCAGGGAAGTGGTTGAAGAAGTTAATAACTATAACAGATTGGTATTTTTAAAGAGGCAATGGGATAATTGAATAACTTCAAAGTGGAACACCACAGATTACCCCTTCAGAATAGGAACTGCAGATTACATGTTGTCTGCAGTGAGGATATGAGAATCTCAGGAGGAGGAAGAGATCAAAGGTGGAAAATACCACTAGACAACCCAATGGAAGGAAGGCATATGAGAGATAACACACTAGATGCAATTGCGATAGATCACCAAGAGACAGGCAGAAACAAAAGAGAAAAAAACATGCACAAAAAGAGTGGATAGTCACCAAGAGTGGCATATGAAGACAAAACATGAAGAATGTTCATAGGAAGAACCAATGAGAGATGAAATAACGGGTTGGGAGTGTAGTGAGAAGACATGATAATGGTGTAGATTGAAGAAGAGAAGAAAGTGGAAATTTTCCTTGAAGAAAATAGCAAACTTTTCCAATTTGATATTGATCACCTTGAAGCAGAGAAGACCCAGATCTAAACTAGAGAAATAGTGTGCTACAACTCATTTATTTCTAGAGATAAACTAGCACTAGTAATGGGAGGTCACTAAGGGAATTTATAGCAGAGAAGGAAATCCCTTATGTAAAGGAAATCTAGTTGAGAAACCACCTGATAAACACGTAGAGACCCTGAGCTCTATGGGAAGGGGGGAAATTTTACTATTGTTATATGAGGAAGGAGAGTAACCTTCCTGGACCATATTAAGTTTTTAGAATAGATAAATCATTTCTCTTGTGGTATCATGACTTGGCACGAGGGTTGCGTACTATAGGGAGGAACTCTACAGTATGGCCTAAGGTTGGGAGGAAACGAATCCTCTCTCAGTCAGTTGATGTGGGAATTTTCCCTATCAAATAAGTGTATAACATAATTGATTAATTGTGTTTGAATGTTGTAATACATGTAATTATATGATTTAAATGGGAAATTTGGATTCTTATAATTAATGAATTGAACCTCGAGTGATTGTAATGTGTCTGTTGTAATTTTTACTTGGTTTGATAAGTTATGAAAAAGAAAAAGTATGAATATCTTGTATCCTTAATAAACCTATAGCCTTGAGAGAAAAGTTTACAAGATATGGACAAAAAATTCATTATCTCATGGTGTTATTTCCCTAAAGTCAGGGAGATATCCATGAGAGATGGAGGACCTTGAACCCTAGGGATATCACAATGTTTATGTGGAAATCTTGCAAGATATTTAAGAAGATTATTTATAATCCAATTGATAGGCCTTAGATGGTCTTAGAGTAGTTTTCTGACTCTTGTGGATATGTTCAGGACCCTAAAAAAGTTGGCTAAGACCTGAACTTGAACCCTTAAAGAAGTAGAAGAATATTATATTGGATCAAAATAGTTTGCAACTGTTGATATGATGGGTGAGTAAATATAAAACCTTCTTCATGGCAAGAATCATCTGTAATACCCCAAGGTCAAGCCCCTACTGAATTGTAATGATGTTTAATGATGTTTATAGGCTGGTGATCCAAGTGTTTATAAGTTGGGAGAATTATGTGTTTATTAGGACGAAGAACCTAGATGCTTAAGGCTAGGGAGCCTGACTTTGTATATGTAAATACTCAGATCATTAATATAATTACATCACTGCATGTAGACCAACCATGAAGAAAGAGTTATGGGGGAATAAGCTCCATTGGGTAGGGAAAGGGATGGGGATGAGAGGATAGGAAAAAGTACTAAGCTTGAAGGCTTAACCCCAAGGGAATATTATAATGTATTTTCTCAAAATCTAAGATTTGGGAAAAAACCCATGTTTTCCTAAGTTCCTTTGGGGAGAGGAACGAACTCTAAGTTGAGAGGAATGCGATCCCAAGAGAGCCATGTTTCAACCTGGGCGCATGCATTTTTATGGGGAAAAATCAGTCATTATGGGGGTTCACTCGCCATTCTTTCCATTCTCCCCACTCATGCACACACTGAGACTGAGCACCAACCAATTCCTCCATCGTTGACCACTGCAACCTATGGAACCTGTAAATGCATGAAGCTAACCCATTTTCCTATGAGGCACAACATGGTTGCACAGTGCCTGAGCCATATCGTGCCCTAGCCATTTTTCTATTGCTACCAATATTTTCTCTAGACTGGTGTGGCTTGTTGTCATTAACAGAACCCATACTTGATTTTTCTATTGTGGTTACCCATTTGACTTAGGAGCTGGACAAAAKAAGAAGGTTGTTAGGCCTATGGTTTTGAAGAGGTGGGTTGTCAAGCCTATGTATAGAAGAAGCATGTTGTCAATCCTGTGAGAAAATATCTCGAGGTGAGAGAGATTTTTGGGGAAGTGATTTCTCCTAGAGGGAGTCGAGCAATAGCTACAAAGCTCTGAGAATTCCTTATCTGACCTATTTTTGAAGCACTAGAAGGGAATTTGAGCATACGATGGACTGTGGAATAGTGAAGGTGTATATTCCTAGGGTGGGATAGGAATTTAGGGAATGATATTTTGTGAGCAGTGGGCGTAAGTAGGCTCCTAGGAGGGAATCCTTCCTATTGCATTGTGCAACTTTCCGTACTCTCATCCTAGCCTAGGATTCCCTTTACCATGGGTGGAGTTTAGTCCCAGCTCGAGGGTGACTCACAACTAATATCTTGGATCAACATGGTCTAAGGATGGGAGGTTTGTGGAAGGTCTAAACACAGTTTATGAATTTCATAAAAAGATAAGTACCAACTCTATGTTAATTTTTATGTTGTGTATTATGTACATGCCATGATATTTATAATATTTCATGTGTAATATGTTGTAGCAGATTGTTGTGATTTCCACATTTAATTTTTGTATTATTAGAATGCATATTAGTTGTTTAAGTTTATATGTATGATGTTACACAAAGAGATTAGTCTTCCATAGCCCAGCATGTCTATGCCTGGGTATGGACAGTTTTGATTATCAAAATAGAGTGATCAATTTTGTTTTTTATTTATTTCAAGTGACATTGCCCAGCAGAAGGATGGGGGGGTTACAAATTGTTATTAGATCCCATAGTTTCAACAATGAACCTGGATGGGCCATGAATTTGGAATTTGGAAACAAAATTCCACAAGGATTTGATGTAGAGACTATCGGAGCAACGCTTAGAGAGATCCTAGGTGGTATTGGAAAGATCAAGTGGTATAAAGGTTCGATAAAGTTAACAGAGAAAGGATATCGTGGTAACTGTGGGTTTGGAATCAAAAAAATTGAATTTGAGCCATTGAATTTGTTAGGGAATGGAGACACCCCTCACAACCGTCAGATTCAGAACTTCAACAGTCCATGGCTTGTGAGATGTTTTAGTAGGGAGATCCTCCAAAGTCCCGAAGTCCCAAAGTATGGAACCAATATAGACCATCTGATTTCTAGGGACACATGTCTGCAAATTAACCAATGTTCATAGTTTCGATAGTCTGGGATTGTGTGGTGCCTCAAAAGGGAAATCCTCCAAAATCCTGAACTCTCGAGTTAATATGCATTGTTTTTGTTTGAGGACACATGTCAACAGATCAATTTATTCATATTTTTGAAAGTCCGGGGGTTGTGTGGTGTTTCAACAAGGAAATCCTTTGAATTCCCAGAGCCAAAACCCCCGAATCTTCAAAGTCTCATAGCGATTCTCAGTCGTAGATCATTCAGGAGAAGGTGGACCACTGTATTTGTATTTCCCCAAGTGGTTTGACGGTTCGATGTTTGGGGAAATCCATTGATGATTGCACGGATTAGAGTTTCTCCAAAGTTCTAAAGCTATGAGAAGCAATTGTTTGATAGTCGAAAGTTTGACAGTTTTGAAAAAGTGCCAATGAGAATAAATCATCGAAGTCTCGAAGCTATGAGAATAAATTGTTCGGCAGTCGACAGTTCGAAAGTTTTGAAAATGTGTAGATGAGAAAATATCTTCTAAAGTGTCGAAATCAGGGAACGTTAGGGTGACATGGACCTAATTGAAAGTTCGGTATTTTTGAAAAAGTGTCAATGAGAAGAAATTTTCAAAGTCTCAAAGCTTCGGATATGACATGGCATGATGATGTCACCTAGGGTGACATGGACCTACCCAAAGTATTCCATGTGTCACTTATTTTTGTACATTTGATAGGCCCTTAGTACCAATTGGTATCTGACACATGTCGCTTGGTGGTGGGGCCATGTGTCACCACCTTGATTGATGATATTTGTACTATGTGGACCCTGAGAGGTTGAGAAGTTTGAGAGTTTTGTGTTCGTAAGTTTTGAGTGATGTTACAGAGAAAACTTTTGAAGCCCAAAGCTCCGAATTCATGAAGTCAGAAAGGTGACAAAACCTACTAGCATCATATGGGGTGACATGGCCATATGGGATACGTTCTACGTGTCATCATTTTCAAGCATTTAAAGGAATGATCAGGCCAATTGGAACAGGACACGTGTCACCAGCCATATACAATCACGTGTACACTCCCTATTATCTTCCACATAACACCCCTCTAGTGTGTGGTTGTTGACTAGACTCTAGTGGTTCACCAATTCAGTGTTGAGGAGAAAATTTAAGTTCTAATGGGAAAGCCTCTGAATCCCATATTCCCAGAGCTCCTATCCACCATAGATCTTGGCCAAGAGCATGGACTGTTGATTCTTGAAATCTTAGGGGGTTGTCAGTTTAGTGATGCGGAAGTATTTTGTTGTGAAGTGTTAAGGTATAAAAATGCCTAAGCCATAGTCAATCTCGGTCGTTCGTCAATAGGTGAATGTCGACCATAGATGTCAGTCCTTCATGGAGTTTGACAATTTGACAATTTGGTAGGTAGTACAAGATGGAGCCTCATAACTCCTAAAGCCTTGAGTCCCATAGCTTCTATTGACCATAGATATAAACAAAGAAGGAGTATCCTCAATCCGTGAGTACTTAGGATTCCAGAAATTCAACATTCAAGATATTTGGGGTGTGCAGGTGTAAATTTAGTCGAAGCCTAAAGTTCACAAGTCACAGAATGTCGAAGTAACATGGCATGCCAACATAAACTAAGGTGACGTGGACCACTTTAAGCATGCCATGTGGAAATCTATTGCATTCCTTTGATATGTCTTTTGTGCCAATGAGAACCAAATAGATGCCAGCCATTGATTGGGCCACATGTACACTCCTTGTTTTCAAAGTGTATCACCCCTTTGGTGTGTAAGTATTCTGAAGAAGGAGGATCTTCTGAAGCCCAAATCTCTGAAGTGTCAGAGCTCCAAAGCTATGAATAAGCAGTTTCTTGGAAGATTCACCACTTCGGTGTTCAGAGGAAAAGAGGTGAGGTGAAAGGAAAACCTATGAAGCCCAAAGTTATGAAGCCCCAGAGGCCTGAAGCATAGGATAAGTTCCTATCTATTAGTGTTGGGTCAGAGACTGTGGTCACATGAGATGAGGGGGATGAAGAAAAAGGGTTATGTTCTTGCAAATTGTTTTTGAAAACAGAGAAGGGCTTAGAGAAGGAACCCATGGTTTTTTTAATTTGTACATGCCTACACCTAACGAAGTAAGGAAGGCCTATAAAACTAAAGAGAGGATCCAACACAGATCCAAGGGCCAATTTGGCTCTAAGAAGGAATAATCCATGTTCATCAATTGTATCATTGAAAAGACAAATTGTTCAAGTATCCATAACTTCCTTCTCAAATCTCATAATTGAGCATGGAAGAAAGCATTGGAAAGGTCTTGAACAATAGAAGATAATTGTTCACCCAAAAATTGGATCTGAGCAATCAATTTCTCAGGAAATCAAAATAGAAAAGGTGTGATATATTAGTGAATCAAAATGGTTCATTTTTTCATGAATTATTGAGAACAGTTAGCTTGAAAAATTTCTGTTGGATGCACATTTTTTCAGAATTACAGATGTTGGAATGAAACAAAGTTATCATAAAGTGTATAGAGATGGATGATGCAAAAGAGGCTTACAGTCAAGAATATGAAATCATAGGGATGAATGTATAGTTGGGTATGGAAGGAACAAACTCCAATGGACATGGAGAAGAAAGGGATGATAACATGAATATGGTAGAGACCATTAGAAATTTGCAAAAAGATGTCTAGAGTCACAAATATGATCATGAAAGTCTGATGAAATCCAAAGAGAAGAATGGAGTCTTAAATATGAAGTTAATGAATATCTTGGACATAATTCAAAAGAAGTTGGATAAGGAGAGTGGCTCCACCAAATCAGGAAGCCACATGACCCTTGAAGAAAGAGGAAGATCGATGAGTGATAGAAGACATAAACATCACTCTCAAAGACAATAAAAAAAGAGGAAGCATAGAAGATCAATTCCATCCCCTTACATGAATCATAAGAGGTATGGGGTTGATGAATTGAAAGAATAAATGAACAAGATCGAACCTCCTACCTTTGATGGAGAGCACAAGAAAGATGAAGATGTTGAGACATGGTTGTTGGGATGAGAGAATCTCTCAAGCTACATAATTATTCTTCTCGTGTGGAGGGAATAATTTCTATCTATTAGCTAAAAGGAAAGGCATCGATGTGGTGGTATCATCTTGTGCAAGTGCAACACATCAGATAGAATAATGTTACATGGAAGCAATTCAAGAAGAATTTTGAGAAGAAATACCTGACCAAGAGGTAGTACTATTATGACATAAATATGAAAGAGTTATTTTAACTCAAATTGGGTAGCATGACCATTGATCAGTATGAAAGGATATTTTTAGAACTGTTGAAGCATGTCTGCTTCATCAAGGATGAAACCATTAATATTCATAGGTATATGAGTGGGATTCCATCCTTTATCAGTGACAAGATTCAATATGATGACCCCAAGACTTTGGAGGAACCCATAAGGAGATACAAGTGCTTTTTGATCAACATAAAGGAAATCCTACTTTACAAAGAGCTTGGGAAGATAAGACGAAGTTTAAGAGGGAATAAATGAAGAAGGGGTGCAAGCCATCATTTTTCAGAAACAGTCCTCAAGGAAACCCATCTTTTAGAGAGCACAAAATGGTCAGGGTAGGTGGGAAAAGAAAAAGGAATACACCCATTCAATGTTTGGGTTGTAAAGGAGACCATAAGTATAGGGATTTCCCTCACACAATTGACAAAGTGAGAGCTTTCCACAATGTATAGCAAGATGAAATAATGGAGGACATGGGAAGAAGTGTTCCAAGGATCTATGTAGCCCTGGACAACAAGCAAAAAGAGTTTCAATGACACGTGATTGATGTAGAAGGTATGATAAATAACCATTCCTTTATTATTTTAATAGATTTATAATCTAGTCATATCTATATAGATCCTAAGGTAGTGGAAATATTACAATTTCCAAGAAGCAAGAATGGGAAATATTGGCTGGTGCAGTTGGCTATAGGAGCCAAGAGAAAAGTTGTTGAGTTGGTTAAATCATGTCCAGTGGATATGAATGGGCTGGGTACAAAGGAATATTTGAAAATCCTTCCCTTGGGTTCATATGAATGTCTAATGGGTATGGATTGGTTGGACCAATTGTTAAACAACTGAGAGGGGGGGTGAATTAGTTGTCACCATGCTTAAACACTTATGATTATTTTAAATTCTTTACAATGTACTCAATGATAATCAAAAGAATGTAGGGAAATAGGTAATAGCACATTCAACATCAGTCACACATATGAGATACACAGAGACAGATATTTCCAGAGGAAACCCATAGAGGGTAAAAACCTCTTCTTCTTTATATGATAAGTAATCTTTACACTCTTTACATTATCGTACATATGAGAACCAACTCATAATGAGGCCACAACCTCTATTTTGCAAGTTTCTACATGCTAAGAGCACCAACTCTCTGGTTTCTCTAGCACCAACTAGAAGAAGCACCAACTCCCTAGTTTCTCTAGCACCAACTAGAGGGAAGCACCAATTTCCTAGTGTTCCAGCACCAACTGGATGGAAGCACCAACTTCCAATAATACAAGCACCAACCTGTAAAATAGAGAACGATAGTTCTCCCTTGCACCACCCTGCCACCTTGGTTTCTCTGGCTCCAACCAGATGGAAGATACAACTTCTTTTGTTCAAGCACCCACTTGAACCAATGAGGACAACAGTCCTCCCTAGCACCTCCCTACCACCCTGAAATATAAATTTTTCCTATTATGACTTATTATAGTGATATAAAGTTGTTCAATGGCTTACCGATCTCATCACTGTTCTGCTACACTGCGCTGCTCTGTCTTCATCAATGTCTTATGCACACTCCTTTCACTTTCTATTCTTTTTCCTTTTATTCTCTTTGCTCCATGTCTCTTCAATACACCATTCCCCTTCTGTGCATTTCTACTGCTGAGCTCTCCCCCTTCTTCACACCTCAATCCCTCATGACCATAGTAACCCACATCTCTTCTTTGTTCTGCATACTTGTAGTCTCTGTCCTCCTTATGCATGATATCTTACCATGCTTCTACATGCTTCCTCCATCTTGAGTGCTCTACCTATTCATCATTGCAACTCTTCAGCTTCTCTTTCCGTTTTTCTCACGCATCCATCATCACTGGGTGTTATGTCGAGATTCATCAACTTCTCTGGTAGTTGAGACTCTTCATCTTCTCTATCACAGATGAGCTCATCCTTTAGCAGAAACCATCATTTTTTTCTAGCAGTTACACTATGAAGTGCAACAGTAGCCCTTCGATCTTATTCAAACTCATCTGCACCTTTGAATTGACTTAATTGAATCTTGTGCTCATTTCGTTGTTTCAACATTTTGACATTCGTGTGATCAAGTGTCTCGACACTCTAGGTCGCAAACCCCGAAATGGAGCTTGTCTGTGAAATTTCGCGACCTCGGGTTTCGTGATTTCGGGACTCCTCTAATGAAGAGTCTTTACTCTTAAATCCTCCTACTCCCGGTATCCGAAATCCCGGTATCCAGTACTCCAAGCGATGTGCCTATTTCAGGTTTTCACATTTTAGCATTCAGGATTCCTAATGATGTGAGTCTCTGACATCTCCATCTCTTGGTAACTGAAATCCCAGTATCCAACACTCCAAGCGATGCACCTATTTTGGATTTTTTCATTTTGGCACTTTGGAACTCCTGATGATGTGAGTCTCTGACATATCCATCTCCCAGTAACCGAAATCCCAGTATTCGAAGCTCCGAAATGGGGCTTGGTTGCACTAGCTCTGATCATTTTGGAAATTCACATTTCGGCCTTTCACGATTCTTGCGATGAAGAGTCCCGTCACTTGACTCTTCCAACTCCCGGTATATGAAGCTCCGAAATGGAGTCAGATCAACAGTCCACACCCTCTATGATTCGATGGTTATTCTATGCCCCGAGACTTCATCCTTTGGGACTTTGGGGGAGTGATAGTGATAAAACTCCCAAAGCAAAAACTCCTGGAGTGAGGTCAATCTTGCACCACTCGATGACATGTCGTGACCCGAGTGGCTGCCATGTGTCACTCAGAAATGTGAATTTTAGTGGTCTGAAATGCCAAATCAACTTGACACTTGTCATTGTCTGATCATTCCATGTGTCATGGTCTTCCACCTATATTTTTTGACATGGTCTGCCACATTCACTTCCTGGAACTGTCGGCCCAGATCACTTCACGATTTCACATATCACGATTTTGGGTTTTGCGACTTCGGGAGTCCTGTAGTAAGAGTTATTGATTCTTCCAAGTCTCGGTACTTGAAACTCCAAAATGGAGTTATTTTCCAGTCTGCAAAACTCTTCGTTTATGTGCCTCTTTCTAGATTTCAGGATTCTGGATTTCGCAACTCTGAGACTCCTGTGTTAAAGAGTCTCAATTCTTGACTTCTCAATTTCCCGGTATCCTAAACTCTGAAATGAAGTTTACGCCTGGTATGTGAAATTCTTTGTTGATTTGCCTCTTTCGGGATTTCGGGATTTTGGATTTTGCAACTATGGGAATCCTGTGAGGGGTCTTTGACATTTCCATCTCCCGGTAGCCAAAACTTCGAAATGGAGTTTGAACAACACTTTGATATTTCCATTTGATCATCGTTGCACTGCTGGTCTTCCTTCCCTTCTTGTTTTCCATCAAATGAACAAGCACACCTTCGCACTGCATTTGACTCTACGTTAATTCCTCCTGAGCTTACTTTGTTCATGTTTTTCCATCGATGCATACTCTGATCTTTCCATCAATGACAAGAATACCTACCTATAAACATGCCAACAATCTCCCCCTTTGGCATTTATGGAAATCCTGAATGACTACACTAACCTATTTGGACTTCCAACTGTAGCATCAGGTCCAGACCACTTCTTTTCTCCCCCTTTGACATCAATGTCAAAGAAAAAACATGCTCCCCCTAAGATGTTGCAGTATTTTTAGGAGGTATCAGATATTCAATCAATACACAACTCCCCCTAACAGGATGAACTCTCTTAGGTGTGAGACAGGATGACGCCCAACTTCTGTCAGAGATATTCAAATGGTGTCTTGGCTAGGGGTTTAGTAAAGATGTCTGCAATTTGTTCTGTGGTTGAAATGTAATGGACCTAAACAACCTGATTGGTGACCTGCTCTCTCAGAAAATGGTATTTTATGGGAATATTCTTGGTCTTGTAGTGGAGTACAGTATTATTAGACACACTGATGACACTAGTGTTATCACAATGAATTGGGATTGGTGCTGCATATTTTACCTCCAAGTCTACAAGTGTTTGAATCATCCATAATACTTGAGTGCAAAAGGTAGTAGCAACAATGTACTCTTCCTCTGTAGTCGATAAGGAAATTGAAACTTTCTTTTTACTAAGACATTCTACTAATGAGTCACCCAGGAATAATGCTCCTCCACTGGTGATTTTTCTCTCATCAACATAGTTTTCCCAATCTGCATCTGAATAGGCAGTTAGCTGAAAATTCTKATTTCTGGGATACCACGGAACATAAGTCATTGTTTCTTTCAAATACMTGAATATTCTTTTGACAGCTTGCAAATGACTCTGTTTAGGTGCATACTGATATCTTCCTACCATTCCAACAACATGCATTATGTATGGGYGAGATGTTGTGATGTACAACAKGCTGCCTATCATTGACCTATATGAACTTTGATCAACATCAGGTGAGTCATCATCCTTTCTTAATTTGCATCCAGTTACCATAGGTGTGCCCACAGGTTTAGAATCTTCCATTTGAAACCTTTTCAACATTTCTCTTAGATATTTTTCTTGAGAAATGAACATCCCTTCAGACTTCTGAGTAATTTGCAGACCAAGAAAAAATGACAGTTCACCTATCATAGACATTTAAAACTCAGACTCCATGGTAGAAGAAAACTATTTTACCAATGAATCCTTATTACATCTGAAGATGATGTCATCTACATAGACCAACACAATGAGAAAATCATTACCCTTTGTTTTGATATATAGGTTGTTGTCAACTGTTCCTCTCTTGAACCCTTTGTCTTTGAGATACGTATCCAGTATGTGATACCAAGCACGAGGAGCTTGTTTTAATCCATATAGAGATTTCTTCATCTTGCATACTAAGTCAGGGTTACCGAACAGTTCGAAACCCTCCGGTTGTTCCATATAGACTTCTTCATTTAATTCTCCATTTAGAAAAGCTGACTTGACATCCATTTGATAGACTTTAAACCTTTTATGACAAGCATAGGCAAGAAATATTTTGATAGCTTCCAACCTTGCTACGGGCACAAAAGTTTCATCAAAATCTAGTCCTTCTATTTGAGCATATCCTTTATAGACCAATCTTTCTTTCTTCCTGACAACTTGTCCCTGCTCATTCAACTTGTTCTTAAAGATCCATTTGGAACCAATTATATTTTTACCTTCTGGTCTCTGAACCATCTCCTACGTATTGTTTTTCTCAATCTGATCAAGATCATCATTCATTTCTTTAACTCAATGTTCATATTTTCTAGCTTCATTAAAATTCTTGGGTTCCATCATGGATATGAAATCTATATGTGATTGTTCGGTGTTTTCGATTAGCTTTCTCCTAGTTTGTACACCTTGGTCTTTTTCACCAATTATTTGACTTGGAGGATGATTCTTTTGAGTGATTATGGAGGAGGAATTTGATGTTGTCTTCCTATTTGAGTCTGTCTGAGTGTCGGTGTCTTCATCTGACTCACAGTATTCGTTTTTTGATTCTTGGACCTGTTCATCTTCTTCTCTAGTTGTGTCTTTATAGAAGACTCATTTTTGTACACCTCTCTTTCTTGGATTCCTTCATTGACTTTCACGTCAATACAGTCAACCATTTTATGAATTCTCTTATTATAGCATCTGTATATTTTACTGTTTGTAGCATACCCAAAGAAGATATCTTCATCAGCCCTGTCATCATATTTTCCAAGGTTCTCATCATTATTCTTTATGTAGCATTTACTCCCAAAGACTTTGAATCGTTTAATTGAAGCAGGTCTCCCAAACCACAGTTCATAAGGTGTCTTGTCACTTTTTGGTCTAAGGTGGGATTTGTTAAGAACATGGACTGCTGTGTGTATTTATTCTACCCAGTAGGTTTGACCACTGTTCTTCTCATTCATCATTGACCTGACCATTTCCTGTGTTGTTTTGTTTTTCCTCTCAAATACTTCATTTTCCTGTGGAGTTCTTGGGATTGTGTATTCTCTATTGATACCATGCTTGTCACAGAATTCCTTGAATTCACTTGACATAAACTCTCCTCCTCGGTCTCATCTTATTTCCTTTAACCTCTTGCCTATTTGAGTCTCAGTTAAAGCCTTAAATATTTCAAACTTCTCAAATGCTTCAAATTTTTCTTTGAGAAAGGAAACCCAAGTAAGTCTAGAGTAATCATCAATAATCAACATCAAGTAGTTTTCTTTCCCTGTGCCTTCTTGTCTTGATGGTCCACATAAATCCATATGAACTAGTTGGAGTGGTTTCTCTGTTGAAGTAAATCTCTTGGACTTAAATTGTGTCTTGTTTAGCTTTCCTATTTTGGCAGGGTTTACACATTGAATCTTGGGGCTTTGATATTCTCGGAAGATCTTTTACTGCCTTGAGATTTTTGAGTTTGATTAAGTGGTAAAAGTTTAGATGTCCAATTCTCCTATGCCATAACCAAATTTCATCATGTTTTCTTAGATGACATTCTTCTCTATCTTCTTTCAGCACATATACATTATTTTTTGTCCTTATGCCTTTGGCCACCACTTGTCCTAAGTTTAAATACTTTATCTTGCAGTCCCTGGATGTGAACACCACTTCACATCCTCTGTCACACATTTGACTTACACTGAGGATATTATGTTTCATCCCATCTACAAGTAGAACATCTTGGGATTTTCCTTTTCCATTACTTAAACTCACCATCCCTTTACCCTTTATTTTACCTGGAGCATCATTTCCAAAGGTTATGTTTCTTTATTTGCTTTCACTTAGGGATAGAAACTTACCTTTGTCTCCCATCATATGTTTGGAGCATCCACTGTCTATATACCAAGGGTTCATTTTTCTTTGAGCTGACAACACTAATCCACACTTGTCACTTTCTTTCCTCTTCCAAAACTTGACATTTTTAGTAGGGGAATTCAAATTTGGTTCATAGTTCTTTAATCGACAGCCAACAAACTTATGTCCATATTTATGACAGATGTATCATTCAATATCATTGTTCAATAGGTCAAAATTATTGTTGCAACATTGTCTACTCATTGACTGTTGATTATTTCTTGACCTCCTTAGTTGCATGTCCCTAGACTTAATTTGGCAATTTGCAAACTATGAAGGTTTGTTGTTTGACTGCATCATTCTCTATTGTGGCAAACATTTATTCCTTTGAAATCTTAATTTCTCATGTCTAAGTCTTAAGGAACAATTTACAACTTTGTGACCAAAGTTAGAACAGTTGAAACAATAGCCATAGAAAAATTCTTTGTACCTGGAGGGTGGTTGTCTTCTTTGAGAACATTGATTTCTTCCATGTTGATGACGTCTTTCAGTAGGGAGTGCATTATTTCTTTGTTCTACAGATTTATTCCTAGCACCCTTTTCCTTACTCATCTTAGATGGATGATTATCTTCCTTTGTTTCTGTAGGTTTGTTTTTGTCATTGGTTGTACATTTGACAAACTTGATGGGTTCTTCGTGTCTTGGCTTGCCACTACTTGATCCCTCTTCATAACCCAAACCGGTTTTTAGCTTTGGATTCCTTTGCTGATTCAGAATGGTGGCTAATTCTTCTAAGGCTTTGATACTTGACATCTTCTGATTATACAAGGCTTGAAACTTCTCCATCTCTTTCCTAGTTTTCACTACTTATTGTTCTAATGCTTCACATCTTGCCTTCTTTTTTGATAACTGTCATTTAAGAATGTCTTCAATTTTCTTTGCCTATTCTAATTCTACTTTTAGTAGGACAAGGTCTTCATTAGGTTCTTTACTATGTTTCTTGAACTGTATTAGCAATTGTCTTTTCTTTATGTTCTTGATTCTTAGTCTATCAATCTCTTCCAGTGCACTGATCAGTTCTCCTTCCATGTCAACCACANCTTCTTCTTCATTAACATCACTCCCTGTGTTGTTATTATCATAATCCTCTTTGGCCATAAGTATGAAGTCATTTAGTTTATCTTCAATAGATGAGTCATTGTCTTCATCATCTGAAGCATCATCATCATTTTTTACGCATAGACTTTTCTTCTTAAAGTTATTCTCTTTAAAGAAATTTATGTGTTTGTATTTCTCCTCATCATCACTTGTCTAATCCTTTCCTTTGTGGGGACATTTTTTTGAAAAATGAGCTATCCTACCACAGTTGAAACATTTGAAAGGTAGTTTACCTTTGTATTTTCCTGATCCCTTCTTCAGTCTCTTCACAAATTTCTCTTCAATTTCATCGAGCTCAGAATCCTCATTCTTGTCTGCCTTAAATGATGCTTCTTTGGAGGTGGGTTTATATTTAACTATTCTCATTTCATATGCAGTCAATGTTCCTAGAAGTTGATCAAAATCCAAGGTTTTTAGATCATTTAGTTCTTCTATAGCAGAGACCTTTGGACTGAACCTATCTGGGAGAGATCTCAAGATTTTCTGAACTAAAGAAGGTTCCTCAATTGTTTCACCAAGCTCTTTCATTTCATTTACCATTTCTTCTACTCTCAGAAAGTATTTTCCAACAGTTTAATCTTCTTTTATCTTCATCTCTTCAAACTGCATTCTATAGGTTTGAAGCTTGGCATCCTTTACCTTCTCATTACCTTCATAACTATTAATGAGTTTGTCCCACATTTCTTTGGTAGTTCCTAGATGCATAACTTTTACGAATTCTACTTCTGCAAGCCCACTCAAGATAGCATTCATAGCCTTAGCGTTGAAGCTAAATTCTAACTTGCCATCCTTATTAGCTAGTACAACTRGCTTTACATAACCAGTGTCTACTACATCCCAGACATCTGCACCTAAAGCCATTATGTAGGTTCTCATTCTAACTTTCCARAAGGAAAAGTKTGTTCCATTGAACAAAGGGGCCTTATTGGTTGAATTTCCTTCATGGATTGACATGTTTAAGCTCTAGGATCTACCTTTAGATAAAAGGGGCCTGCTCTAGTACCAGTTGTTGAACAACTGAGAGGGGGGGTGAATTAGTTGTCACCATGCTTAAACAATTATGCTTATTTTAAACTGTTTACAATGTACTCAATGATAATCACAAGAATGCAAGGAAATAAGTAATAACACATTCAACACCAGTCACACATATGAGATACACATAGATAGATATTTCCTAAGGAAACCCATAGAGTGTAAAAACCTCTTCTTCTTTATATGATAAGTAATCTTTACACTCTTTTCATTACCATACATATGAACGCCAACTCGTAATGAGGATGCAACCTCTATTTTGAAAGTTGCTACTTCCTGAGAGCACCAACTCTCTGGCTTCTCTAGCACCAACTAGAAGGAAGCACCAACTCCCTGGTTTCTCTAGCACCAACTATAGGGAAGCACCAACTCCCCAGTGTTCTATCACCAACTGGATGGAAGCACCAACTTCCAATCATAGAAACACCAACCTATAAAATAGAGAACAATAGTTCTCCCTTGCACCACACTACCACCCTAGGTTCTCTGGCTCCAACCAGATGGAAGCTACAAATCCTTTTGTTTAAGAACCCACTTGAACCTATGAGGACAAAAGTCCTCCTTACCACCCTGAAATATAAATCATTTCTATTATGAATTATTACAGTGATATAAAGTTCTTCAATGGCTTACTAGTCTCATCATTGTTCTACTACACTGAGTTGCTCTGTCTACATCAGTGTCTTCTGCACACTCCTTGTGCTTTCTGTTCTTTTTCCTATTATGCTCTTTGCACCATGTCTCTTCAATACACCATTCCCCTTCTGTGCATTTCTGTTTTTGATCTCTCCCCCTTCTTCACACCTCAATCCCTCATGACCACAACAACCCACATATCTTCTTTGTTTTTCATACTTATAGTCTCTGTCTTCCTTGTGCATGCTATCTCGCCATGAGTGCTCTACCTGTTCATCATTGCAACTCTTCAACTTCTCTCACCATTTTTCTCATGCATCCATCATCACTAGATGTCATGTCGATATTCCTCAGCTTCTCTGGTAGTTGAGACTCTTCATCTTCTCTGTCATAGACTAGCTCATCCTATGGAAAAAACCATCATTCGTTTCTAGTAGTTACACTGTGAAGTGCAACAGTAGCCCTCCGATCTTATTCAAACTCATCTGCACCATTGAATTGACTTCATTGAATCTTACGTTCATTTCGTCGTTTCGACATTTCAGCATTTGACAATTTGGCATTCATGTGATCAAGTATCTTGACACTCTAGGTTGTGAACCCCGAAATGGAGCTTGTCTGTGACATTTCACGACTTCGGGTTTATTGATTTCGAGACTCCTCTGATGAAGATTCTTTACTCTTGACTCCTCCTACTCCCGGTATCTGAAATCCATGTATCTAGTAGTCCAAGCGATGCGCCTGTTTTGGGTTTTCACATTTCAACACTTTGAGACTCCTGATGATGTGAGTCTCTGACATCTCCATCTCTCGGTAACCAAAATCTCGGTATCCAACACTCCAAGTGATGCGCCTGTTTTGATTTTTCACATTTCGACACTTTGGGACTCCTAATGATGTGATTCTCTAATATCTCCATCTCCTGGTAACCGAAATCTTGGTATCCGATGCTCCGAAATGGAGCTTGGTTGCACTAGCTCCGATCATTTCGACAATTCGCATTCCGGCCTTTCGCGATTCTTGCAATGAAGAGTCATGTCACTTGACTCTTCCAAATCCTGGTATTCGAAGCTCTGAAATAGAGTTGAATCAACGGTTCTCACCCTCAATGATTCGACAGTTAGTCTCTTCCTTGGGACTTCATCCTTCAGGACTTTGGGGGAGTGATAGTGATAAAAATACTGAAGAAAAAACTACCGGAGTGAGGTCAGTCTTGCGTCACTCGATGACATGTCATGACCCAAGTGGCTACCACGTGTCATGCAGAAATGTGAATTCCAGTGGTCTGAAATGCCAAATCAACTTGACACATGTTTTTGTCTGATCATGCCACGTGTCATGGTCTTCCACCTATCCTTTCTGATGTGGTCTACCACATTCACTTCCTGGAACTGTCGGCCCAAATCACTTCATGATTTCGTATATCATGATTTCAGGTTTCACGACTTCAGGAATCCTATAGTAAGAGTTCTTGACTCTTCCAACTCCCAGTACTCAAAACTCCGAAATGGAGTTATTTACCGGTTTGCAAAACTCTTCGTTTATGTGCCTCTTTCGGGATTTTGGGATTCTGGATTTTGCAACTCTGGGACTCCTGTGTTGAAGAGTCTCAATTCTTGAATTCTCAATTTCCTGATATCCGTAACTCCAAAATGAAGTTTACGCCTAGTATGTGAAATTCTTTTTTGATGTGCCTCTTTCGGGATTTCGGGATTCTTGATTTCGCAACTCCGAGACTCCTGTGAGGGGTCTTTGACATTTCCATCTCCCGGTTTCTAAAATCTTGGTAGCTAAAACACCGAAATGGAGTTTGACCAACACTTCAATCTTTCCATTCGATCGTCATTGCATTGTTGGTCTTCCGTGCCTACTTTTTTTCCATCAAATGAACAAGCACACCTTTGCACTGTGTTTGACTCTGTGTTAATTCCTCCTGAGCTTACTTTGTTCATGTTTTTCCATTGATGCATACTCTGATCTTTCCATCAATGAAAAACATACCTTCTTGTAAACATGCCAACAACAACACCATGTTATATTAGAATGTCATAACAAGGAATTTACATTCATGAATGAGGAAGGGAACCCAAGAACAGTCCAAGGAATTCCTAGGATAGTTATTGTCTATGAGATCTCAGCAATGTAGCTAAAGAAGTGTTACAGGAAGGGTTGGGAAATATTTTTAGCTAAATGGAGGAAGCACCTAATGATAAGGTGTCAAATATTGAGGATCATGCAATCCTGAAATATTTTGAGGATGTGTTCAAGGAGATACCAGGACTACCCCCAAAGAGGGATATTGATTTCTCTATAAAATTAATGCATGGAGCAGCTATAGTATCCAAGACTCCCTACATGATGAGTACAACATAGATGAAGGAGTTGAAAATGCAAATTGAAGAGATTCTGAAGAAGGGGTATATATGCCCAATTGTGTCACCTTGGGGTACCCCAGTTTGATTTGTGAAGAAGAAAGATGGGACATTGAGGTTGTCTATTGAATTCAAATAATTAAACAAAATAACTATAAACAACAAGTATCATTTACCAAGGATTTATGATCTCTTTGATAAGTTAAAGGATGCAAGGATATTTTCAAAGATTGATATCAGATCTGGTTATCATCAGGTAATAATCAGAGATGAAGACATCAACAAGACTTCGTTCAGAAAAATGTATGGTCATTATGAGTTTGAAGTGGTGCCATTTGGGTTATCAAATGCACTAGTTTTTTTCATGTGCTTAATGAATGGTGTTTTCCAGGAATACTTAGACAAGTTTGTCATTTTATTTTTGGATGACATCCATGTGTATTCCAAGTAAGAACAAGAGCATGAGTATCACTTGAGGATGTTGTTACAAGTTTTAAGAGAGAACCAGTTGTATGCCAAATTGATCAAGTGATCATTTTATTAGAACCAAATTCACTATTTGGGGCATATCATATATGAAGAAGGGATAACATTGGACCCTAAAAATATTGAGGCCATTAAAGGGTGGAAAACACCTAAGAATGTGACATAAGTTAGATCCTTCATGGGTATAGCTTCTTACTATAGAAGATTCATTGCAGGGTTTTAAAGGATTTCTCACCCAATTACTTGTTTGTAAAGGAATGGGATGATGTTTTAATGGACAACAAAATGTGAAAAGAGATTCTAGCAATTGAAGCAATTGTTTACCAATGATCCAATTTTGAGGATTCTAGATCCTAATGAGGATTTCATGGTTTGAAAAGACGCATGAAAAGAAGGACTTGGTGGAGTCCTTAGTCAGAATGGTTTTGTGGTATGTTTTGAATCTAGAAAATTGAAAGAGAATGAAAGGATCTACACCACAAATGATTTGGAGTTGGAAAAAATAGTACATGCCTTGAATAAGTGGAGGCACTACATCATGGGAAATATATTTGAGTTGAGGATAGACCATAATGGTCTGAAATATTTTTTTGATCACCCAACTTTAAATGCTAGGTAGAGCATATGGTTGGAATTTCTTTGTGAGTATGGCATTCATATTAAGCACATCAAAGGAAAAGAGAACAAAGTGGTTGATGCACTCATCAAGAGAGTGCATGGACTTCATGCTACATCCATTATCATGTATCAAAATGATCTTAATGCAAGAATTTATGATTCTAGAAAAGTAGATTTGTAGTACATAGAGTTAGTAACAAAATTGCAGCAAGGTAAAATGCAATAAAAGGTTGAAGATTATAAATTGGGAAATGATGAAATTCTCCTATAGAGTAACATAATTTATGTACCCAATTCTCATGAATTGAGGAGTATGATATTGAAAGGGATGCATAATGTACCTTATGTTGGACACCCAGGATATCAGGAAATAGTTGCAACAATCAAAAACCAATACTATTGGCTAGGCATGGAGAAGCAAATTTTTGAGTACATTTCTAAATGTCTAGAGTGTCAAAAGGTCAAGGCTGAGCATAGGCACCCAACTGGGTTGTTGCAGTCATTGCCCATTCCTGAGTGGAAGTGGGAAGTGGTGAAAATGGATTTCATCACCAAATTGACCAGAATGAGCAAGCAACATGATTCTATCATGGTGGTGGTGGGCAATCTTACTAAAGCTTCCCATTTCATTCCAATAAAGATTACTCACAAGGAAACCAATGTTGTCGATATTTATATGAGGGAAGTAGCACTCATGCATGGAATACCCAAGAAAATTGTGTTTGATAGAGACCCAAAGTTCACCTCAAATTTTTGGAAGGGATTATTCAAAGGGTTCAGAGAAAATATGAACTTCAACACAACTTATCATCTCGAGACTAATGGGAAAACCGAAAGAGTGAACAAACTGATAGAGGATATCCTAAGGATGTATGTGATGGAAAAACCATCTAAATGGGAAGATTATCTACACTTGGTATAATTTTCCTACAACAATGGGTACCAAGCATCATTGAAGATGAGCCCAGTTGAAGAAATTTATGGAAGAAAGTTAAACACACCAATAAGTTGGGACAACCCAACCAATAGAGTAGTGATTGGGCTAGAGTTGCTCAGGGAAATGGAGGAGAAAATGTTGAAGATAAAATAGAATTTAAATGCTACCCAAGATAGGAAGAAAATCTATGCTTACAAGGGAAGAACTCACAGGGAATTTAAAGTGTGTGATCATGTTTTCTTGAAGGTGAAGGCCAACAAAAGTTCCCTGAAGTTGGGAAAATGTTCCAAGTTGACTACCAAATATTGTGGGTCATTTGAAATCCTAGAGAGGATTGGACCAGTAGATTATATTATTGCATTTCCTACATCTATGACCATTCATAATGTATTTCCTGTATCATTGCTTTAGAAATATATACCCGATGCTAATCATGTTACTAATTGGAATGTTATTTAGGTGGAGTAAGGAAGCACTTTTCAAGTGCATCCAGTATACATTTTGGATTGAAAAATAAAAGAACTCTGGAATCGATCCATAGGGATTGTAAAGGCCCAATGGACCTGATACGATCTTGAGGACACAACTTTGGAGCATGAAGATTCTATGTGGGAAGAATATCTACATCGTTTTTAATATTTTGGAAATATTGTTGATATTATGTAAATAAGATGCACTGAGGACAATGCATAAATAAGGGGATGGGATTGTAATACCCCAAGGTTGAGTCCCTGTTGAATTGTAATTATGTTTAATGATTTTTATAGGCTGGTGATCCAAGTGTTTATAAGTTGGGAGGCTTATGTGTTTATTAAGTGGGAGAGCCTAGATGTTTAAGGTGAGGGAGACTGATTTTGTATATGTAAATACTCACCTCATTAATATAATTACATCGTTGCGTGTAGAAAAGCCACGAAGAAAGAGTTATGGGGTACTAAGCTCCACTGGGTAAGGAAAGAGATGGGGATGATAGGCTAGGATAAAGGGATAAGCTTGATGGCTTAACCCCAAGGGAATATTATAATGTATTTTCATAAAATACTAAGGTTTGGGAAATAACCCTTGTTATCCTAATTTCCTTTGGGGATATGAACGAGCTCCCAAGAAAGACATGTGTCAATCTGGGTGCATGCATTTTACAGGGAAAAATATGTCTTTGCGGGTGTTCTCTCAGCATTATTTCCATGCTCCCCACTCACACACGCACTGAGACTAAGCATTCACATATCCATCCATTTCCTCCACCGTTGACCTTTGCAACCTATGGAACCTACAAAACCATAAACCTAACTTGTTTTCCTATGAGGCACAACATGACTGCATAGTGCCTGAGTCATATCGCACCCTAGACATTTTTTTATTGCTACCCATGTTTTCTCTGGACTGGCGTGGCTTGTTGTCATTACCATAACCCATACCTAATTTTTCTACTATGGTTACCCATTTCTCTAGATCTTGAAATTTAAAATTCTAATATACACTTCTAAGCATGCATAAATTTGACACGTAGATTTTTGGTCAACATGACCCTAGAAAAATGCCCCCATTGGGAAAACCAATTTAGAGCAGATATATATAGAAGGCCTCAAAGAAAAATGTACAACTCAGGAAACATAAATAGGTGAACCTAGTAAAATAAAAACCACTCTCTTGTGCCTTGGGGTTCCTCGAAGACTTTCCCACGAGCCTTGTGAAGTAAGGCCTCCCTTGCCTTTGTGAGCCTTCTTCCTCTTTCTTGCTTTTCCTTTATCCTGATCCTTTTCTTTGTCTGAACTCTTTTTTGCCTATGAACTTACCTTATCTTTGTCCTTGTCTTTGAAGTAGCCTCCCTCTCACAAGAAAAACCTCCTCCAAGTGATGGTGTGCCACTCCTCTCAAGTGCACCCCCCACACATGAAAAAACTCAAATAAGGAGTTTGTTAACACTGCCATTTTTTGTTTCAATTAGGGTCGGTCTTAATCGAGTCATGGCCTATGTGTCAAGGCATGTGAGGTTAGGTACTTAACAAAAAGGGGGTCGAATTCAACAAGTGGTCAGTTGTCCCTTGGTGTCAAGAAGGGATGTCAGAGTCAAAACATGTGTAAATAGTACGATTATGTTCCCAAAGAGTCAGGTCCTGTCAAAAAGGAAGTTTCTATGTGCCCTGAGGCAAGTCAATTTGTCAATAGAATTGGAATCGACAAGTGTAGTGACCATCATCAACCCATTATGAAGGATGAAAGAATGAAAAATCACGGTGTTCATATCATGTATGCCCTGCAACCCTTATTAGTTCTTCTTTACATGCACGAATGTGTTATGGAAAATCTGCAGTTAATTTTGAAACATCCAGTCGCCATGAATTCAGTGTGCCTTGGAACGATTTCACCTCTCACCTACACTATTATAAATTCCATATGTTTTGCATGCATCTTATTTGCAAATCAGGCTTATGCATTATTTGTAGTTTTCTCTCACAAACTCAGGTTGATTAGGAAGAGTGCCTTGGGCTCATGCCTAATCCATCGTGCATAGGTAAAATACGTGTTGAACCATGGAAACCTCCCAAAACATAAGGAAGGGCATGTGAAGTGGCAGGAATGCTGGTTCCGAGCCCCAAAACTTGATTTTTATCAATGAGGATCCAGATTTTAGAGCATCCTTCGAACAGTTCAGGTGCATGGCATTTTGCAGGAAAAATCAAGGATTCAATATAAGACTAGTCGAGCAGTTCACACTCAGTTTCGATGGATTCCACACAGTTATCTCGGGTTTACTTTTTTAGGTAACCGAGGAAACTGTGTCAACTGCAACAACGATCCCTCCATGTGGCGAGAGGTGGTTTAAGGGCATGACCTTGGACACGCAGTGTTATGAATATTTCATCAGGTGATATTTTTTAGGTGGGAAGGTCAAGCCAAGTGTCGCGAGTAGATATTTGCAGGAGCCTTTCCAGAAACTGCTTAGAGTAATTAGGAAATAATTGACCTGTTAACGGAGGTTCGATAGGATATATTTTCACCACATTAGATTTTCGATGCACTTCACAAGAAGGATACCATTAAATATACCATTTTTCCTACACCAGAGTCTCTGGGAGATGCCAAGTAGCGTGCAAGATGAAATGGATTGATAAAAAAGGAAACTCTCTCATGTCTCACTTATTACATTTTTGGTAGTTGAAGAATTAATATGGTTGAGGAGAAACTAGGATTCGTTCTTTCTCACAGTAGGCATCCCCAAGGATCCAAAGGGAGATTTCTCTCTTTCCGTGGAAAGGGTAATACCACACCACGTGGGGGGTAGAGGGGAATAGACTGCGCAGGAAGGAAATACGTTGAAATACCTGTCCCCCAAACAGAAAATACCCTAGAGAAGGGGTAGGAAAAATAAAAATAAGGGGGTTGGGGAGACCCAAGTCCTGAGCAAATCATGCGCGAGGTCGGCTGCCAAAGAATTCGGCTGGAACCTGTCGAGGGTAAAAATTGAGAAAGCTTGAGCAGAATGAGGAGCACAGATGTTCAAGCGACATCTCAACAGCTAAAGTAAGTGCATATCACTATCGTTGAGATTTACCAAGAAAACAACGAACTAAGATGACAGTTAGTAGAGAAGACCCTTGAAGTTGTTGATTAAGGTTGGTTGTCATTGATGTCAACCCTTGAAGAAAGACCCGTAGCACAAAGGTTTGGGTAATGGAACCAATAGTTTTTGATGTAAATATGACTCATTATTTTTTTTTT
>ML783555.1:510382-550844 GCA_009831015.1 Picea engelmannii | reverse complement strand
TTTTAAAAATTCCGCAAGGTTGCACCAATGACATCTAGCTAATTAGGTAATCACACTTTTGTAAGGACCAAGCGATGTCCACATGCAGCAAGGTGACATCTAATTAACTAAAAGTTGGCACACTTTCACTCACACACAAAAGTCACTTTTTTCACTCACATGTCCTCTTCTCGAAATGTGGAGGTCTAAGTAGGTTTCCTCCAAAGGGATTCTGAAAACACCCCATCTTTTCTTGATAGGACTATCCACTCCCACTTTTTCAAACGAGGTTGGTTTTCACCCCCAGCCTAACAAAACAACTTCACCTAAAATCTTTCTAAAAACTCACTAAGTTTTCCTCCACAGGAGGTGCCAAAAGAAGATTTTAGTCTAGGTAGGATTTCGGGGATAAGCATCCAAAAAACTCCCCGTTATCTCGTTCTCACATTTTCAAACATAGAAGTTGACAAATAGGGAACTTCAAAATCCTCCAAGTCCAGTGTTCCAATCACCATAAGGCAGGGAGATACCCATGAAGGGTCGAAGGCCAAGGTCCAGTTGTTCTGTGCATCTCCCCTTGAGGCACCCACCTCTTGGACGGGATCCAGCCCGTGACCCATTTCTTAGGCTGAAAATCTAAATGTCGCACTTGGACCGAGGTACCTAGTGACCAACTTTAGGACATATACCCAGGTGGCAATTATGGGCTGCAATCGCACCTTGATTGGATTTTGTGTGGCTATTGGGAAGTATCACCAGCTCTTTCGGGATATTACTCCCTCTACCCCTCATTATAACTAGTTATTTCATCCTTCACTAGTGTCTCTTCCGGTGACTTCAGACCCCACTGTCGAGTACTATTGGAAGGTCCAGTGTTATTTGAGAGAAAGGACGTTACGTCTTCTAGGACACAAACATTGTCTTTATTTTGATTCCCCCACGCAGAAAAAACCCTCTTACCCACATATATCCTTCTTGTCCATTTATGTATGATGCGCATCTGATTACAGTTTGACTTTGATATATATTGTGTAAAACAATCACAGCAAAGATTCCTGGTTCTATATTTTTCTCACCACTTATTGCACACATTTCACACAATTAGTCTGACATCATAGGGGAAACACAAAACCCCCATCATTCACGACGCTTGCTCAACCTTCCTCCTATCTTAGGGGGAGTATCTGGTCGTACCCACTCATCGATACCTCCTTCATACACTCCTGTGAGTGCTACCATCTTAGGATCATATTTTCTTGGTTCTACCTTACTTGGGTCCACGTCCCAAGGTCATCTGTTCACTCGCTCTCCTTTGCAAGGAAGCGAGGGACCCACTTCCTCTCAAGGAGGGAGCACCAACCCACCTAGTCCCCATCAAGGGTCAGGTTCACAACACACTATGGCTGGAACTAATCCTACCACCACACTACAGATGCCATACTTGGCCTCTCTCAACATAGCAGATCTCACCAAGCTTACCAATGATCCTATATTGCATGACGACACATGGCCTGCAATGCCAACCAAACTTCCTTCAGACATACCAAAGTTTGAAGGAAAGGTAGGGGATGACCCCGCCAACCATGTCATGAAATTTCATCTACGATGTTCCTCCAATAGCATTATGGATGATTCCGTCAGATTGTGATTATTTCAATGCACACTTACTGGCCCATCCGCCAAATGGTATGTCGAAGAAAAATCAGGGTCCCACACGACCTTTGAGTCCTTGGCCAAAGCATTCTTGACCTTTTTCCAATTACCCATCTGCCATGAAAATGGTCTAGAACTACTGTCTAACTTCAAACAGACCTCAGCCACCCACATCACTGACCACATTCATGAGTGGCGTAGGCGACGTAGTTTGTGTAAAGAAGAAACCACCAAGCAACAATGCCTTGACTAGTTTCTTAGATCACTTGTCGCTCTCCTTGGAAAGGATGTAGCTTCCACCTTCCCACAATCTAAAGAGGAAGCCATCAACAAGGCTCAACAATATGACCTCATTTATGAATAGTCAGGATACTTATACACGGTACTTCCTGATCTTCCAAAACCTGTGCCCTTTGGTCAAGACAAACCTGGGATGTCTCACTCAGTAGACGGACTAATAGGTGCCACCACACACCATGGTCCATAACCTCAACCACCACTGATGTATGGAACACCTCAATACCCGTCGGCTTATGGGGGCACCCCTTATTACCCCCCACCCCCTTATCAACAGCTGTATCCTATTGTTATACCTCCACCCCTTAGTGGACTACCACCGGCGCCTCCCATACATCCACCTATTCCCACAACCAGTGGTACCCCCTCAACATCAGCGTATAGTACTAGTGAAAGCACACAACCTTCCTATGTACCTTATGGATTGGTACCACCATAGAATCCATATTTTCCCTTTCCTGGTCCTCCACAACCCATGGCTCCCCCACATCTTCATGCAGGGGTAAACTTTGTTCAACCCTCTGCTGCTCAACAATACCAAAATTTTGAACAGTTGAACACAACCAACCCAACTCACCCTTCGAACAATACCAAGAAGAAGGGAAGGAACAGGAATAACAACAATCTTGGTCAAGGCGAGAACCAACCCCCACAACATCAACCCACTGGGGGAAACCAGAACCAAGGGAACCAAAACCCCCAAGGGGGCAATAACAACAAACGCCAAGGGAGGAATAGTGTTAAAACCATCCACCCTTGTGATCTTTGTGGCGTATTCGTTCACTACACTCACCATTGCCCCCAGATGGCTGAT
Source organism: Picea engelmannii (assembly GCA_009831015.1). Classification (NCBI taxonomy): domain Eukaryota; kingdom Viridiplantae; phylum Streptophyta; class Pinopsida; order Pinales; family Pinaceae; genus Picea; species Picea engelmannii. The sequence continues at coordinate 548,101 of ML783555.1, read as the reverse complement.
TTCAAAAGGTTGAAAGACTGTGGGAGCCTTCCCCCATCCCTAGCGCAACCGGCCCCTCAGCAGGCACAACAACAATACGCGCAACAACCCCCTCTCGTCGTACTGCAAAATCCTATCCCACATCAAGGTGTGATAAACACCCAACAGGACACGTAGCATCCCCCACCTCAGGTGGGCCCATACCACAATCCCAACAATCTAGTAGAGCAAACAATTCTCCTCACCACTGAGGAAGAAATTCTTCTACAAACACGTAATCGTCAGTATCCGACACCAGCAGAGTCTACTCCTATCTCTCCAGAGATAAACCCTACACCAACGGGACCCTCATTGATGATCCCTCGGCCTTCTGTCGAGCCACCATTATGCATCCCTCGCATCCCCTTGCACAGGAATGTTCACAATCCACAGGCTAGGGCAGCTCATAACTACAGCTTGGTAGATGACTTAGCACAATCCCCGGCTGCCATGTCAGTCTTGGAAGTCCTCCAGACTTGTCCAACACAGCAGAAATCATTACTTTCCACCTTGGGGGAATTCGACCCTGTCGATACTCGACTCATCACCTTTGACCTTGATAGTTGTGAACCTCGTGTTCCCGCCTTGGTCGCTATTCAAATACCAGTAAAAATACGGAACATCACCATCCATCGGTGTATCATCGATGAGGGTGCATCTACATGCATCATGTCCAAAATAGTATGGTAGAAGCTCGGTTCCCCTGAACTCATACCCTCCGCCATCACATTACGAGCTTATGACGGACGACCATCATCTCCTGAAGGGCTCTTCCAAAATGTCCCCGTGGAACTCGGGGGAAAAACCATTCTCATTGACATCGAAGTTATCGACGCCCCACTCGATTACAATATCTTGTTTGGACGTAGCTACATGTATTCTATGAAGGCAGTGGCATCATCAGTCTTTAGGACAATCATGTTCCCCCACAACGGAAAGATTGTAACCATCGACCAAGTCTCACATTATGAGCCAAACCCCTCTGCCAACCTCGATAACATTCTTCCCCTCATTCACACCAACAAAGACACATACCCACTCGTCGAGATGGGTCCAGGGATTATCAAAGATCCATCCTTATTAGGGACATACCATGGAGCACCACCACTCCTTCCCCCTAATCAAGTCTGCATCATCTCATCTGACGAAACTCACATGGAGGATGCTCATCCTCCTCAGGAGTCTTCAGTCATTTCTGACATCACAATAGTCGCAGCATCACTCCCATAGGAGCCTCCTGCGAACTCGATAAACCCCCACAGTCCACGAACCCACACCCCCCCAGGGGCCTAGTCCCATTTGGGAGACAGTTCCCCGACCCCTCACTCAAATTCCCTTCTTTTATCCTCCACCCGGTATAGAAGCTTTCCAGGTAGCCGCAACGCTCACACTACCCAATATGGTGTTAGAAATCCCAGTGTGGTATTTACATCCACCTGAAATGGTCCCTCGCCCACGGGAAGGCCTCCCTATGATGATTCTTGTCCTCACCCCTACTTTCCCCATACTCCCTACCCCCCCTGCTATAGCTGGGGGAAAGCGAAAGAAGAAGGATCCCATAGCTCCACTTCCTCCACGCATCCCACCACCTTGTGCACTATGTGAGAAAGAGGGTCACCAAACTAACAACTGCCCATCACTACCAGAATTACGGAATTTCATTTCACTCAATCCAACACCCATCACTACTGCTAGTCCTACTGCTACCACCCAGCCTTCCAATAGTAAAGGGTTGAGGACCAAATTCACGTGTGATATCTATTCCGAGTATGTCCATTATACTCATCATTGCCTAGCACTGCCATGATTCCGGCAGACATTAGCTGTTGTATGCTAGAACTTTCAGAACGACCCACGCCCTGCTACGTCCTCTACAAAAAATATTACTGACATCCGTTATGTCACCACTTCAGTCAACGAATGCATGAGATTCCCTTGCTCTCTTTGTGATTCGTTGGCTCATTTTACATGCCAGTTTCCTATAATCCTGGCATATAGGCAACCTCAATTGGCCCTGCTACACCAGTCTGCAGAGACAGTAATTGACCTTACTTCGCCACTGGCGGATCTTCACGTCATTTCTCCCGAGCCCGAGGCACTCCCTATGCCTCCATGGTTCTTAGATGACGTCTCTAAGGATTTACCCCGTAAACCACCCAACTCTCCTGCCCATTCCCCTATGGAGACTCCCCACCCTACCACTACAGGTACCCCTCAGTACCTCAATATATGGTTTATGTCGAGTGAACCCTCACCCTCTCCTAGAATTACCCCCTTTGTTTCTTCAACAGGGGGCAACCACACTGTCACTAAGATCACTCCTCACAATCCATTATATTCTCATCGTTTCCAATGCGATGAAGAAATACTGGAAGAGCTACAAGGCCCAGACTCTCCCTGGGATGCACTACATCATCGTGCTCTCTTCCTTCCACAGGAATCCCTCATGCCTCCTAGCCACAATCCCGTTTACGCGATCGAAACCAAATATTTTATCCCATCAGGGCCTATCGATTGGTTCAACAATCCCATTCCTGCACCCGATGCTTTTGAAGAAGGTAATCTGGCCAATATTTCCCCCACCATCAAAATTGACATTTCCATTAAAGATGGCATCGTCAAAGAAATCATCATTGGAGCCGCTTGCACTCCTCAGGAAATCGCCGCATATAAAGCCCTCTTCCAAGAATATAGGGATATCTTTGCCTGGTCATACACAGAGACGCCTGGCCTAGACCCATCTATTGTCGAACATCGCATCGACACCTAGCCTGACATCACACCAGTTCGCCATAAACAACGACCGCTACACCCAGCCAAAGCCACGGCTATCAAAGCCGAAATCGAAAAATTACATACGGCCGGCTTTATTTACCCCATCGCTTACACTTCATGGGTTTCCAACCCTGTACCCGTCGACAAAAAATAGGGCACCATTCGTGTTTGCACCGACTTTCGCGATCTCAATAAAGCATGTCCAAAAGACAATTTTCCAATTCCCTTTATTGATCAAATTATCGATGACTGCACCGGACACGAGGCTCTTTCCTTTATGGACGGATTCTATGGCTATAACCAAATTCAAATTCACCCAGCCGATCAATATAAAACTGCATTCATTACCCCATGGGGTACATTTTCATATCGTGTCATGCCCTTTGGCCTCAAAAACACTGGCGCAACCTTCTAGCGCACAATGACATACATCTTTCACGATCTGGCTGAAATCATCCCCGCCTACTGGGACGACCTCACCGCTCGATCCAAGAAACACACCCATCATCTTGATGATTTACGAACCATCTTTCAACGGTGTTGCCAGTACAACATCCGCTTGAACCCTCTCAAGTGTGTATTCTGTGTCACCATAGGGCGCCTCCTCAGTTTTATCGTTTCCCACAGCGGTATTACCATGGACCCCCTTAAAGTCAAAGCTATCACCGAAATTCCACCTCCTCGGAATTTACGACAACTGTAGAGTCTACAGGGAAAAGCTAACTTCCTTAGACGCTTTGTTCCTGATTACGCCATACGCGCACACGGTTTCCTCCTCTTACTACGTCACGACATCCCCTTTCACTGGGATGACTATGCCCAACAATCATTTGACGATCTTAAAACAACACTTTCAAATGTACCTTTGATTAGTGCACCTGACTACACTCGCGACTACATCCTCTACGTATCAGCATCAACTGTATCAGTAGCCGGCGTCCTCGTCCAGCTTGGAGATGACAATCGTGAACATGTCATTTACTATGTTAGTAAGAACCTCTCAGGACCACCCTTGAAGTACAAACACGAAGAGAAACTTGCTCTTGTTGTTGTCCTCGCAGTCCATAAACTGCGCCATTACATTCTTCTTCGCACCACGAAGGTCGTCACAGATTCAAACCCTATGGAATATTTGCTAAGCCGTCGACAAGTTAACAGAAAATTCACTCGATGGATCGTTATCCTCTAGGAATACGACCTCGAGTTCTCAACACCAAAGAGTAAGAAGGCCCTTGTTCTCACTGAACTTGTCACGGCCCTTCCCTCTAACATCACCAGTGCCCCCGTCAACACCGACTTTCCCGACGAACATCTTTTTTACATCACTTCAGATGATCCTTGGTATGGCGACCTCCTCGTCTACCTATGGACTCAAAAGTTTGGTAACCATCTATCACAAGATGATCGTTGACGTATTTTCCATCAGGCCCCCTGCTATCTCCTCATCGGAGACATCCTATATCGATGGAGCATCGACACCATTCTTCGTCGTTTCTTGACTATTGACGAAGCCGACAGAGTCTTAAATGATTGCCACAATGGTGCTTGTGGGGGCCACATTTCGGGTATATCCACGGCTCAGAAAATTATCTGAGCTAGTTACTTTTGGCCTACCTTGTTTCACGATTGCATTCATGCCGTGAAACGATGTGAGCAATGTCAGCTCTACGCCAACAAAGCCCGAGCTCCCCTCGCTCTTCTTCACCCTGTCATTACCGCGGGCCCCTTTTGTAAATGGGGCATAGACTTCATGACTTGTAATCCCCCCTCCAACAATGGTCACAAATACATTGTTGTCGCGGTGGATTACTTCACCAAATGGGCCGAAGCTATGCCCACTTTCAACAACACCACTGACACCGCAGTGCGTTTTTTCTTCAACCACGTCATATCCCGTTTTGGAGTACCACTCCAACTTGTTTCCGACCATGGGAAACACTTCGAGAATGAGATCTTCATCGAACTCTCATCTTGGTTAGGCTTCTCTCACGAGTTTTCCTTGCCATATTACCCTCAGTCAAACGGACAGGTCGAGGCAGTGAACAAAGTCCTCAAGACCATGTTATAGCGCATGGTTAATAAACATAAAACCAATTGGCATCATATGTTATTTTCCGCGCTATGGGATTATCGAATGGCAGTAAATACTGCTACAGGTTTCATGCCATTTCATTTATTCCATGGGGTCGAGGCAACTCTTCCCATCGAGTGCGAAATTCCCACCCTACGCACCGCAATTGAGCTATTACCCGACGCTACTCCAATGGAGCAGCGCTTGCTGAACTTGGAGTCGCTGGATGAAGATCTTCGATCTTCATTACAGAACAACGAGGAAGCTAAAAAATGATCCAAAGCTACCTTTGATCACCATGTCAACCTTCGGTCATTCCACAAAGGCGACCTGGTCTTGGCCTATGATATCGCTCATGATACCTTCGGCCATGGAAAATTCGAATCACTTTGGCATGGCCCTTACATCATCCAACATTCCCTCACCAAAGGCGCATACATCCTAGCCTCCCCCAAAGGCATCACACTCAAGGAACCCGTCAATGGGTTATACCTCAAGAAATTTTATGCTTAGAAGTAGTCATTCTACTTTAGGTTACTTTTTCTTGTTTAGTGTTTTTAAATATTTTTTCTCCTACCCTCTCGTCTAAACTATCCTTTGTGCTATTTGACAGATGCTTCCTCCACCAGTCTACCACATTGGTTACACCGATGGCACCAGCCGTTGGACACAAAATCTCGCTTCAGCTGCTTGGGCTCTTTACACCCCCTCACATGAAATGCTACATTCAAGCAACATATGTTTGGGGCCAGCAACCAACAACCAAGCCAAATATATTGCTGTCATTGGCCTACTGGCCGATGCCCAGCGTCATCATATTCGTCACCTTAGCGTCTTCCTCGACTCACAACTAGTCGTTCTCCAGCTCAACAATGTTTACCGTGTACGCGATCTGTGCCTCTTTCGCAAATACCTGCAGGTTAGACTATTGTCTCGACATTTTGATTCCATTACATTTACACATATTCCAAGACAATTGAATCAAACAACAGATGAAATAGCTAACATGGTGTTAGATTGGCCTATATCACATCAATCTACACATACATAAACATCTCATACATCCTGTCACAGCATATAGATAGAATAGACATCATCATCACCAACAAACACATGTAAACAACATCTGGATCTCAAAAAATATGTATACTCATATATATATATATATATATATATATATATATATATCATCCCATCAGGCCATCCAAATGTTTACATACAAAAAATACATCTGCCCGCAGGCCAGTGCCACATCTCGGTACAAAAAATCCGCTCACCGGCCTATATACAAAACAAAAAGGTATACAATATACATCCATCAGGGTGCCTCTATCGTACCCCCAACTACTCCTCCCTCAGGTGGAGGTGGTGGCCCAACCCCACCTGCCCCAGGTGGTTGTGGTGGAACACCTACAGGACCCTCCTGCCCTGGCGGCAGGCGTCCACTAGTCATCACGGCGAGCACAGCTGCTCATCGCACTATACCCCGCCATGGTGGCGGTAACCCTATGCACTACTCTAGGAACCCCTCATCCTGGATGCAGATCCACATGCCCTCAGGAACGTCCTGTAACACTGTCTCCAGACGACGGCGTATATCATCAAAATCTACTCCGGCTGCCGTCGAAGGAGCATGAGATGGCCCCGCACCAGGGTCATCGAATCGGCACCTCCTCGCCGCCCTCTCGGGCTCTCCTGGACACCCCACGGCCTCATCCCGCAGGCGTCTCTCCCCACACGGCAATCTCTCCAGCTCTCGCTGAACCGATGCTCTATGCAACTCCACCTCGCGTCCGCGAGGTGCCATATATGGACATGCACCAAACAACAAACAACAGATCGTATCAGTGTCTATAAATCATACATATAGACTAATATCTCAAAAACATAACATAAATAAAAAACACAAACAAACTCAGCATACCTCGATGATCAAAAACCTCCCCAGGAGGCAACACCATGTCCGGGTCCCCCCGGAAGTCCACCCCAGCATAGGGGTACTGAAGTATGGCCTGGGACATTTACCGCCATATCTGCACCGCCTGTGCTGTAAAATAATGTCCACCCTCACCACCACCATGGTGAACCAAAACTGCAGACCATCGCCTCAAGCGTGGCTCTTGTTCCCCTGGCACCTCAAGTAAAACCCTAGGATGCAACATCGGCACCCTCTCCAAGAACCAGGCTACCAGGATCGAGCCGAAAGAAAACTCTCTGGTACCTATGGACCGACATCAGTCCAACTACGCAATCATCCATGTGTGTAGCGTAAGCCCCCATGCGAAGCGCTCACAACCCACAACCACCCTCTCCAGCACCAGCAACTGGCCACCACTAATCCGTTGGGTCGCCAGTGACCCATACACGCGAACAATCATCGTCGCTATGCAGCGATGAGCCAGGGAATCCAGACCACTGATACTCACTACAGTCTTAGACATGTAGTTCTCACCTAAGAAATATCTCTCGGCGATCTCCCGTAGGTGTGTGTCCCTCGGAAGCACAGGCTCTGTCAGCAGTGGTGTTCCGCAGAAGGGGAGCTCAGTCAAAAAATATATATCCTCCACCATAGTGAAGGGGATCTTCTCTCCTCGCACGAGGAAGCAGTGCAGATCTGGACTCCACATCTGGAGAAGGAACTGGAGTAAGTACTCATGTGCCTGTATCAATGGGCACTCAAAAAACTTTAGAAACCCACAGGTTGCTAAAGCCGCTCACACTGCAAGCCCTGCATTGGCCACAACATCTCGCAACTGCAACCAGTCTCGCTCATGCCACCGAACGTCCATAATCACTGCTGGCTATCTGCACACAAAACAAAGTCCTATATCAGCTTATGCAACCATCCAATGCATCAAAAAGACTCATTTTTTACCCTTCAACCTTGCCTCTGAGGTGCGGTTTTACACCCACAGGCACGCACACATGCACACATGTTCACTATATAGGCGTGCACGTATGTGCACCTGTTTTACTCACAGGAGCGCTCGTGAGCGTGCCTGTTCACTATACAGGTGCGCGCTAATGCGCGCCTGTCAAACTCACAGGCGCGCCCTAGTGCACGCCTGTTCACCCCACAGGCGCGCACTAATGCGCGCTTGTCCACCTCACAAGCGCGCCCCTAGGGAGGGCCTTAAATTCCCCCTCACGTGCATCAATGCACATTTATTCAGTGGACATGCACACACGTATGCACGCCTTCCACTGAATCTCCCACGCATGTGGGCCCACATCCTATAAAAATTCCCCTTAAACCCCCTGTATGGCCCCCCCTACCTACCCTGCCCAAAAATTGAAAACCATCTTCAGCCACGGGATCAGCATCCCACCGCCTACATCATGGCTATCCCTGGGTCACTTTTCATCCTAGGCCCCCGGGGTGCCTTTTTTTTCCATATCATGGTCAAGTATGTAGGCGCATAGTCACATTTGTCAAATACATGCTCATATCTTTAATTCTCTTCAGATATAGTTCACTTTGGGTATTTGGTTGTTCTGTGCGCAGGTACTTGATCATCGGTCACCGACATCATCCCTTCAGGTATATCTATTCAACACTGGCATGTAGTCTCCCCCGTTGTATTGCATTTCCATTTCCAGTCACACCCTCTGATATTTTCCTTTAGGATCATCATCCCCGGCTCTGCAGTACTCACACCTCCATTTACATCATCGGTACTGTAACCCGGTCGCATTCTCACCCACATGAGTTGTCCCATTCATAGCACCTTTTGGCACTTTTTGACACTCATGTTATCCTCCATTACCCTTTAGGAATGGGAGTCCCAGTAGTCTTTCATCATGTTGCGAATCAACCACATACTTCTTCTCCTCATTTTGCTAGCTTCCCATATGGACTCCCAGATCATCTCAGTTTTATTCTTTTTACCTGCACCACCGCAGGATCATGAACCCTCCATTTCATCCACCATCAGTTTGCCCATCTGCGAACCTATCTTCATTTCACCTACCTCATACAGAAACTCACCGATGGGGCCCCCACCCTTCATCTGTTTTCCAAGAAATTTTTGCCCTCCCTGGGGCACTCATTTCACACTAAGGCACCTATTTCTGTATTTGTACATTTTTCCCAAATTATTCATTATTTATTGTACAAACACCTTTATTTTTCAGTCATTTCCTTTTTTGTCATCACCATTGGCACCTTGCTTCCTTTTTAGCTACACACAACCCATGTCACCCTTGGCTGGAGCATTGCTTCTCATCTATCCTTGTCGTCATCGTCCATATCTTCAGAGTACTTCACAGGTCACTCGCCTCTACCCTCTAAATTTGTTCACCTTGTCCCGCCTCTGGCACAACTTATCCTCGGTCTTGGCATCCCCCTGACACTTGACCTTATCACACGGTTGTGGCCACTCATTATATCATACACCCTCCAACCAAGGGCAGTCTTGAGTCTTCCCACTTTGTGACTTTGTCCAAGTACCTCTGCCACTTTCTCACCTCAGTAGATTCTATGAAGCCCTTTGCTTCTGGAAGTCGCGTTCCCCTTCTGTCGACAGCAGCACACTTTTTCCAAAAGGGCGACAGTATCTTGATTCTCATTTTTCATTTAATGAGAGATCTCGGACGGCACAGGGTGAAACACCATTACTCCCTGCTGTCGTTGGCCCCCATAACATTTGACGCCAACACTTTCTCATGTTATGGTGGGTCTTACTTTGCGACTATTGCAATTATTATCATCAGTTGCCGAAGACCTATGAACTTGGTCGGGCAATCAATGCCTGCATCATCATCATTGCTTATTACCGCGATCATTGCCTATTATTCAGAGTATGTTCCTTTGCAGAACTGTCTTCTACCTTTCTCATTACCGCCCCCGAGGGTGCTGCAGTTTTCTACACCAACACTTCCGTCATCATTTTTCAGAGTTACATAACACAATCATGGGGCATGCCCGCCTCATTTGTACACAGTTGTATATTGTTACGCACCTTTTGGAAGGTCGGGTTCTACCAGTCCCTTTCTTCTCCAACGGATTGCTCTACATGGTCCCACTCTTGCTCTTTCTTACCACAACATTCTCAGTAAAAGAAACATTGATGGATTTTGGCTATATGTATGCTCCTAACCTCATCCATCAGGGGGCATCTATTATCACTGAAATTTCGTCTGCACATGGCGACAAGAACTCAGCATCGTCAGACAGTAATGAAGTCATTCATGGCACTGGATTAATTTCACAGCATTGCAAAAGGGTCAAAAACTATACAAAGTAACCAAAAATTGAAGGGTGCTTTATAGAAGATGGGTGCGCGTGCATATGCACGTAACAAGAACGTACAATGCGCGCATGCACGCACGACGCGCGACTGTTAGCACAAAAACCCGTGCACCTGCTAAACGACGCATTTATTGAATTGGTCGGCCTCCCAACCACTTATGGACCAACTCCCAACCTGATTTGACCATCAAATCTGAGCTGAATCCGCATGGTAGGCTGGTTAAAGACCTAATGAAGCCCTAAAGAGCCCCTCTTCACACTTCAAAGGGGTTACATAATCACCTAATGCTATGCTATAAAAATCCATGAAGAAACATTATTTCCTCAAGGAAATTCATGTAATGTTATGCTGCTTAGATTGTTTTAAGGACTCACTCCTTGACAATAACACAATAACATCATTTCATTGAGCTATCCACCTCTCTCTTGAGTGGATATGCTTTGAGTTCTTTCACCATCATTCTCATTTTCTTATTGTAAGGAGAGCAAGTTTGTGAGGGCCTCAAGAGCCTTCCCTTGCAGGAAGAAGGAACCACAATTCCCTTTCTTCATTGTGCTTTGGATTTCATCAATAGACCAGCTCAAAAACATTGGTGATATTGGTCTTGTTGTCATTGTTATTTCTTTTTCCATATGTTCATAGTTTTAGTTTGTTTTAATTTAATTATTTCTTATAGTTTTGTTGTTATTTTTCTAACTCTTTCCTCTACAACTGTCGTGCCTAGCAAGACCCAACTAGGCATGTAAGCACCCTTTATTTTCTCACCAAGTGACGAATTGGGTGCAAACAATATTTACAAAACCACTTCCATGGGAAGCCTTTGAATATATTCACCAAATAATTGGAGTTATTTATACTCCAAAAATGAATGCTTTTTGAATTCTTATCCTATATGTCTTAGATGTACACGAGGAAGCACCATAAGAGGACAGTATGTCAGGGGGAGCAGCCCCTGATGGAAAGATACATTTTCTATTGATGAAAAAGGGGGGGGATTTATCAGATGCAGAGGATAGAGGCATGGTTCCAGGAGGATCAGATTTATCATATGCAGAGGATAGAGGCATGGCTTTTGGGGGAGCATGACTGATATGATTTCAATGTTGCATCAGAGTGTTGCCATCAATGCCAAAGGGGGAGATTGTTGATTAAGGTTGGTTGTCATTGATGTCAACCCTTGAAGAAAGACCCGTAGAACAAAGGTTTAACTAATGGAACCAATAGTGTTTGATGTAAATATGACTCATTATTTTTTTGTCATGGTTGATAAGAAGTAAATATGGATGAACTCCAAAGTGGTCCCTTTATGGTGAAATCCCTCACGAGAAGATGCTTTGTGGAGTAAGAGAACCCATGCTTAATTCTGGAATAATGATATGAAGGAAAGTGAATTTGTCAGGGAAAATATCCTAGATATATATTTCTTGTCATGTAATTTCCGGTGGTATGTGCAACGTCACATAATTCCTCACGGTTAGACAGTTATGGCCATGAGAAGTTGGAGACCACAGGTTTTGGTAATGGACCCAAGTTTGTTTGATGGGTAACGGTATGAGTTATGATATATTTTCATCTAATAGTATTCTATATGGATAGTACATGTCATGACATTTCTTGTGGTATGTATAACATCACATAACTCCTCATGGTTTGAGAGTTATGGCCTTACGAAGTTGGAGGACCCTCATATATCATCTAGAAGCCCCAAAAGGTCAAGGTAATCAAAGTGGTTTAAGAGATTTTAAAAGGTAAATAATAAAGTGAAGTGATGAGTGGATTATAATTCAAAGTGAATACAAAAAAAAAAAATTCAATAATAATTTTAATGGAGAAATTAGAAGTGGACCCAACCCTAAAATAAGGAAAGTGGGGCCAAGTGACCTAGAAGATGTTTTTAAGGAAGCTACTCGGAGAGTATAAACAAGAGGCAAGGCTCTCTCATTTGAAACACACTTGAGAATATTGAATATCTATATGTTTCTGAGGTATACAAATGATATCTAAGCCGAAATTCTGAGGAAAGTGAAGAAAAGAAGGCCGAAATACAAGGAAGGATAAATTCTTTTGATGGTGATTTCTAAGGTATGTTATTTTTAGGTCATCTCACCATTTTCGCTATAAATTTTTTCCTATAATGATTTAGATCCTTAAATTTCTATGAAAGTGATAAAGCATATCCAAGTAGCTATGGTTAAAAATTCATCTTGTGGGTCGTTGTATTTTGGGAGTTACACTCTGTGGAAAATAGGGTTTGTGGCAAGTCCTGAAACTAGTCAAAATCAGGTGTTTCAGGTAAAAACATCATAACTTCTTCATAATAGATCCAAATTCAGTGATACAAATTGTGTTGGTTAGGGTACAGTCTATAGTATTCTATGTAAAAGTGCTAGATCATTTCATCAAACATTTTGTGCGGGGAACCCTCTACAAGGTCTGTCTCTAGAATAAGCCAGAATTCAACAAGGTATGCCATTTTTGCTATAACTCCTTTTCTGAGAGGCTCCAAGTAGTTCCACTTGGAGGAATTGCATAAAACACGTGGAAGAAAATTTTGTATCAGTTCCATATATTTATACATTACAGGTTCAAAGTTATGATTACTTCAAGTTAGGGTTGTTGACTAATCCAAAACTAGGCATGTGAGACTAAAGAAAAGTTTGATGAAAATGCTAGTCTCTTGTTTTTAAAAGTTAAGAAAGGTTTGCAGGAATGTGATCATATACACCAGGTCTATTACAGAGCTACAAATCATATTTGGATGATTAAATTGATGAGGGATTTTGGTTGAGGTACATGTTGAGTACATGGTTGAGACAAGTACTTGATGAGTTGGCGCATATACATGAGGTATATAGTTGATGATGGTGGTACATATTGATGAGTCATAGTTGATGAGTAGTTGACACATTATTGGTACATACTTGGCACATGGTTAGATGCACTTGTTTATGGTGCAGGTTGATTATAGGTTGGTGCATGGTTGATGCACTTTTTTGTGGTACAGGTTGATTATAGGTTGAGGTACATGTTGATGCATGGTTGATGCATGGTTCATATTTATTGGTACAAGTTTATAGTGGTATATTTCATAGTGATAGTGTGACAATGGTTCCATCATTCTACTTCTACTTCAGGGTGGCAGGACGGGGCAAGGACAGGTGGTTGTAGCCACATTTCGGTTGTAGCCTCCTTCTGGTTGTAGCTGGAGATTTGGGGAGTTGGAGCTTCCCTCAGGTTGTAGCCTAAGAAAATAGGGGGTTCGAGCCTCCTTCTAGTTGCAACTAGAAAACAAAGGAAGTTGGTGCTTCCAATGAATGTAATTGTTCAATACATATAAGAAAAAACATTATGTGGTTTTCTCCCGATTTGGGTTTCCACATAAAACACTATTGTACTCTGTATGTGTGTGATTGTTTATTTATTACTGCTCATTATTGGATAATAATTCTACATTGATATAACATTTGAAGAAAAAGGATTAATATTACATTATTATGGATTCACCCCCCCTCTTAGTAATCCAACAGAAGTTTCAGCATCGCAAGGCCGGAAAGGAAACATGACATGGCTCAATAGACAAATCAGAGAGGCACAAGATACAATCGTATAGCTGTGGAAAACAAAAAGGTTGTCAAAAGAAATTAATGCGAAGAATTTCAAAGAATGTGAAGCGGTTGAAGAGAAAGTCTCGCAGATCTTGACAGTGTAGAAGAAATATGATTAAATGAGTTGATTCTCCTATTCTCAAAAGAAGCATAGATCTTAATAGTTTTGAATGAGGAATCTCCCTTAGACATTTTTTTCATTTTGGTAATGACCACGATAGTCAGAAACCACTCACCACACACACACCCCAACAAATCAGTGCGTGCAAAAATCAAGGCCATTAAAGTGGATGATGGGATTCTGACAAAATACTTGATCATTAAGATATATTGCCGAAGGAAGGCATTGACACATCAATATCCCCATATTGGGACCTTCCTGATAACCGAATCCTCATGGTAGAATAAAAGCAGTTATGATGCGACCAGATGTAGTTGTTTTCTATTTTTGGAAAGGTGTCATGTGAAAAGTCATTTAATGTAGAAGATTCAATTTCCTAAAATCTAGGGACAATAGCTACAGAGAAGGGTAGCCCAAGTAGTTCCCTTGCCTATATATTTTTTCTTTTCAATGTAAGCCAGGTTGGTTGTAAAATTAGTGTAGACGGTGACTATTGAATGTAGTTTGAGCTCGATCAAAATTTAATGCAATAGCCTTAAAACTTTGATGAAAATATTCTAATTGCAACAGTTGGATGTATTGTCTCCTTTCTTTGCATACGTATTTCCTGTGTTCTTTATCCATATCTATTTCTATCTAAATATGAACGTAATTTCAAACCTGGGATTCGCTGCGCAGCACCCTGGGATTCACGCCATTTAGAAAAGCCATCTTTCCTCTAAGTTAACTCTGAATTCATCCTTAATGGTGCTCTAAGTTTCTTTATGTGTTTTGTTTTCCCCTCACCACACAAAATGATTTTACACTGAATATTGTTTCTCGCTTAGCCTTTATCCTCTCAAGTTTAGACACCGAGTCATTTTTTTTTATTGTCTTCTCAAAATGACTCCATAGCCCAAGGTCTTACTCTCTTGTGCCAATAGAACCATAACTTATTATTCAAAGGTGTTAAATCTATCCAACAACTTAAAGCCATATCCTACACTAATATAGTGTCTCCTGAGAGAGCCCTCTCTAGGTCCGAAAGGATAGTTTCGGGTCTCAAAGTTGGTTTGTAGGTTGTCTATGTCATTTGTTTCTCAACCAAACAAAGTTTATAGAGCGATAACATTTTTGGCATCATTGTCAGGGATAGAATTGAATAAATTTTCCCCGGGGAAAATGACTAATGTTATAGTTTTGACCCCTGAGTGTAACAGAGGCACAAACATATATATTGGTTGAAAACTTTACCCTATTGACTCCAGTAAAAAATACTAGTAGCACGAAGTAGCGCGATTCAAAAACCCTAGATCCAAAAACAAGCTATACCAGAGAAAATCCTCACCCAAACCCTGTAGAGCCTATGTGAGACCCCAAGAAAATTTTGTGCAGGACTAGGGAACAAGCATTGGACCCATTATATTACCTGGACAAAAGCTTGTCCCTACCCAAAGATAGTGCACAGAACATCGACGACCTTGATTTTGACACCTTGTTTGAGCAACCTCTGTTCAGGTCTAAGTCAGAGACTAGTTTGGATGATATAGTTTTTGACCAAAAGAGGTTTCAAGCTCTGATACCTAAAAACACCCCCCAAATATCTAACCCTCCTACATCCATGGCCACCATATTTTCCCCCCTGGTTCTGCCATCCCAACTGAATGATTTACCTCAGAATTACAGCCAAAGAATCAAGCTCTTCAATGTTGAAGGGAATGTTTCAACCCAATGACATATAGATTGGTTCAGTGATTTCGTCGACCTATAGGAAGTGGACTATGTAGACACGAAAACGAGATTTTTCACATAGAGTCTTTCGGGGTAGGTGAGAAAGTGGTTCAAATACATCCAAGAAACAAGCATCCAATACTTCACCGCATTCAAAATGTCTTTCATCACCATATGGGGAGACAAGAAGAACCCTTTGCAGCTGCTAACGCAGTACAATAACATGAAGAGGGCACTAGAGGAGATGATGGAAGAATTATCATTCCGTTTCTTGAGGGTCTATAACTCAATTCCTACATAGGTACAACCACCTCCCAGGGCTACGCAGTTGTGATACGTCGATTCCTTCGACAACGATTTCACTTTGTTGCTGGGAGAAAGGAGATCAACAAACCTAGACACCATGATGAACGATGTGATCAAGGTCGAAGTAAATCTAATGTCATTGGGGAATATCAAGTAGAGATTCAACAGAGGTGATAAGAAACCCCAAGGGGATGTGCATCCATCGACATCGAGGTCCTCGAACAAAAAGTTTGACTTAATGATCAAGAGAATTGTTGGCACATGGGCATACCCAGGGTTCAACACTACAAGAGCACACCAACAAAAACCTAACTATTGGCCCTTTCAGCAACACCTGTGAAGCAGATGAAGTCTCACCCGAGGTAGAGGCAAGGGTGGTTACATGACTCAGGTATCTGCAATCTTAGCTAGGACATAGATCTGTTATTATAATGCTTGATAGCACCGTTATTTCATCATTATTTAACCAATATCTACTTTGCAGAGAAAACAGAGCATTGCATCATTCACCCAGATCTAATGTATCTAAGAACTTAGCATAAAGAAATAGATTAGATCTAGTAGATTCAAGCACTAAGAACATTCACCTATGTCATATCTAGCATCTAGATTCATCATAAGCACAAAGAATAAACATATCTATCTATCTATCTATATCAATCACTTAGAAAATAACTAATAAATACTCCAACACATCGCACAAAGAAGAGAAACACAACATATACATGGTTCACCCCCACCCTGGGGCTACACCCACCAAATTGTCTTATTTATTAGGTTCAATCAGTCATCTACATGCATAGAGCCAAAAATACCTACTTCGCACAGGACAAAATATCTACGCATCTTGCTAGATCCTTCTTCCTTGTGTTACAGCACAAATCCCTTCACAGTCTGTTACAACCACTTGCACTTAGCTCTACAAGTTTCTCACAATATGCATAGAGAATATACAAACCATACTTTCACTTAGCTCTTAGCGTATCGACCCCGCTACTTATGTCACCTAGCTACTTATTTATACTTTACAAAATAGGCCTAAACATGGGTAAACCCATGGGCCGACATCCCATACCCGTTACATATTCCCAAATCCCAAAAAGGACCCAAAAAGGGGACGAGATCCAGCGATATCTAATTCATCTTGCGCTCTGTCTTCGAAAAGATATCGAAGTCCCAAAATAGGTCAACCTGACCAAGGATCTCCCAAAATTTGGTCAAGGGCCAAAATGCCCCCAACACTCACCTGTGACTCATCCCAAGTCACTCTAATCTGATTAGTTCTTCTTCAAATGCCTCAAGCTTGGCTTGAGCTGCTTCGACTTGTTGTTGTGCTACAACCTCTTGTTTAGCTAACTCTTTTATGACTGCATCGTTGATAGGTCCCTCTAGAAATTTGTTCAATTGTAGTGACAACCTTCTCTAGCTCTACTCCTTGGCATTCTACCTATGTAAACAATTGGTAAGCATTTTCTTGTATAGGTTGGAGTTTCTGAGTTACCTCCATAACTCTGCTCTGGATAGTGTGGATCTATTGTTGGGCGGTCCTCTTCTCTTGGGATCTATTCATTCTTTACATAGATGACATGGGCTTCAATTACACCTGTATCATTTCATCTTGATACTTCACCTCTTGGAGCTGCGACTCCAGTGCCTTCAGTTCTGGGTTCTCTGTGAGTTGTTCATAGGTATGGGTACTGTGATCAGTGAGTTTATTACATTCCAGAGTAAGATACTTTATCCTTTCAACTTTGATCTAGGTGATTTCTTCTCTTTGGTCTCTTACATCTTGTGGGGTCTCAGATATAGTCTGTAGCTCCAAATCTCAGATGGATTCTATGAGATGGTTCACCTGCTATGTAACTCATTCTTCTGCCTTAATTTCTAATACTGTCACAGAGTGAAGTGCTCTATTGATCGCTTCTTTTACTTTGAGTTGCTCCACGAGAAACTATTCCTTTTCTTGTTGTAGCTGTGATTTTTCTTCATCAAACTTCGCTTGGAGAGAAATCTTTTCCTTTTATGCTGCACTACATTGCTCTACAAGTACTCCTTATACTTGTGTCAAAGCCTGGGTGGCTTGCTATGTTTCTTCCTGTGCTTGTCAAAGGCGATCTTCAACTGTATCAGCTAGGTGGTGGAGTTGAGCTCGCTCATCTCCCAACTCAATTTCTCCTTATGGAGGTGGTGTGGTGGATACTACGTGACTAGACTATAGGGCTTTCTATACCCCTCAGAGTTCAGTCTAAATTCGATCATACATCTCCTATTTCTTTTCTTCTTGTTTCTCTTTTATTTCCAGTGAAGCATATGGCAGGGTTTCTATGAGGAAGTGGAAGTCATCAAAGGTGAGGACAATCTACATATTGGTCATGGTGGCTTTTGATTTCTTCAGAGAAGAAGGTTTTAGAGGCGAACCTTTCCTCTTCTTAAGGGGATCAACCTTGTCTCCTTGCTTCTATTAGAATTATTTTTCATCTAACTCTTCACCATCACCTCCTCACTCTAGTGATATGGAAGCAGTCTTCATGGATGTGTTGTCTAATTGTTGGACCTCTTCGGTCTTCTTTGTCCTACTAGGTCTGGGTGTATCATGCATTGTTTCTGGGTTGTCAATGCTAGATATCTTTGAAGGGTTTGCTGGAATAAGGAGGTCCGCTAACTAGTCCTTAGTGATCTCCTACAAGTCCTCCTTCGTCATCTTGTATTAGGATTGAATCTATTGCTTGTGTTCGTCGACGCATGTTGTGATCTAAATAAAATGTCGATCTATGATGAAATTCATCAAAGGTCAGAATCGGTGTAGAGTTTTTGGAGTCATGTGAGGCTCGAACTATATGGATATCTTTAGCTGATTGTAGTAGGTATGAAAACAAAAATTTGACTGCCACTGTTTATTCATATCGCTCAAATACCAAAGTGTACTGAACTTTGCAGCCAACGGTTCAAATGGCTCGATGTACAGGAAGGTTGCACCTTCCGGCATCTAACAAGAAATAAAAGATATAAGGATCAAGAGACTACTGAAATTAAATTCATATCCTTGATCCTATGCTTCTAACCCCTTCCAATGGAAATAACCCCTTCCACGAGCTGACCAAAGCTAGACAACCCAACCAAGGATGCAAATGAAAAGGAAAATTCAAAGGAGGAGGCCCCGAGGAAAGCACTAGAAACAAGCCAGGAAGCGTGTGGAAAGGGGGTAGAGAAGGTTTGTCCCCCCTTTAACTTTGAGTATGAAATGGACAAGATCAAAATATCTGTCCCTTTTAACGAACTTATCATAAAGGGTGAATATCGAGAGAAGATTATTAAAATTCTTAAAATGGGACAAACTCCCGACACTTTGAACGTCCAATATGGTCACCCTACCATTTTGTTTGGTCCAGGCATAGAGGAGACAAGCGATACTAAGGATGTTCCCATGTTCTATGTCAGTATTAAATTCCATGACATGACCCTGCATAATTCCATGTTGGACTCGGACATGTCGCACAACCTCATGCCAAAGGTGATCATGGACGAGTTGGGTTTGGACATAACCAGGCCCTATAAGGACCATTTTTCTTTTGATTCAAGGAAAGTCAAGTGTTTGGGTCTCATCAAAGACTTTGTTGTGTCACTGGTCCAAATTATTTCGAATAACATGGCTATGGATGTGGTTGTGGAAGACATACCCCCTAAGTTTGGTATGCTGCTATCCAAGTCATGGGCTGTGAAGTTAAAGGGAAATCTACAAATGGACATGTCATATGCCACCATTCTTATCTTTGGCCAGGATAGATGGTTATATAGAGAAGTGTTGCTGAAATAAATGGTAAGAACTATGACGCAACTGAATAACTATGTTATATACTCCGTCAACACTGAGGTCGGTTCCTCCATATTCTACAGTGACCTTAATTTTGAAGAGGAAGAATTGATGACTGTCATGACCATCGATGATGAAGTTGTGCGACGAGGAGAAGAGTGCATCGAACTGAGAAACTACGTGGAGGATGAGATGTGGAACATGAGCTTCAATGGTGCTATTAGCAAAGAAGGGGTAGGGTCGGTGTATGGATAAGACTACAAAAGGTGGGCATGAAACTCTTCTCGTACAAGCTCTCTTTAGACTACACAAACAACATGGCTGAGTATGAGGCACTGATTTTGGGCCTAAAGGTTTTGAAAGAATTAGGCGTAAAGAGGATAGTAGTGCACGAGGACTCCAAAGTGGTCATAAACTAGGTGAAAGGAATATACCAATACAAACACCCCAAGCTGAGAGCGTACAGAAACCTAGTGCTGGACCTCCTTGAAGAATTCACGAAATATAATCTATCGACGATCCTGAGGGGGGAAAATAAAATCTCTAATGCTTTTCAAAATTCCCATCTTCCCCAATATAAAATATGTGATCAAAGTCAAACATATGTTGTCAGTTCCTGATAATATCAAATAGTGTCAAGTGTTTGAGGATGACAAATAGATGGAGAGATTCCTCCTAATGAGCGACAAGTTTGCTAACATAAATATTGATAACGAAATCTGTTGTGATGAAGATGAGAGCACAGATGCACGTAGTGATGATGACCCTTTCCAGAACCATATAGCAGGAAGGGACATAGTACAACTGAAAAATAATATCATCCCAAAGGGGTTAGTTCCACTCGAAAAGTTGTTTGACGAAAATGACGTGGCTAGAAATACCAAGATCATTGAAAAAGATGAGGATGTCGAACACTGCAACATCGAGACTGAGGAGAACATGAAAATAATCAAATTGTTGAAAAGGCTCAGTCCATAGTTCAAGCAGGACTACATCAATATCATGAAGTATTTCCCTGATTTTTTCTCTTGGAGTTATTACGACTTGAAGGTGTACAACACTAAAGTGATTTAGCATGTCATCCCTCTCAAAAAAGAATAGAGGCATTTCAAACACAAGATGAGATGGATAAATCCCCTTCTGTTTCCACTGATCGATAAGGAGGTAAAGAAATGATTTGAAGCTATAATTATCATTTATTTAATTTTTTTGAAGTGCGTGGCCAATTTGTTATTTGTAATAAAAAGAGCGGCAAAATAAGATTATGTGTGGATTTTGTTAGCCTATGGCTTACCTTTATCAATCACTGAGTCTAAATTGTCACCTATATTTGTATTACTCATTTAGGATATTAGTAATATATCCTCAAGTGATGATTAATGAGTTTGTTAAGATTTCCTAGCCTAGTCATCATGCATGATTTTAGGATCTAGAGAAAATATCTCTATGAGGTGGCATCACCCATTGTACTATAAATATGTACCATTGGTATGAATACATTAAGAGTTGGCTAGTGAGCCTTTTCTGCCATGTTGTTGTTTCTGTCTATATTTTATCAATTGGTATCARAGCTTCTTAGTTCTTAAGGGCCTGGTAGTCTTGAGAGGTAGGAATAGGACTAGAGAGGTAGATAATATTTGTTGAGTGTATAGTTTCAATTCTCTTGTAACCACAAACAAAGAACAMGGTTTTTGAATTAGCAATTTTGACTGGAGATTCTAGATAACCTGCTTGAAGCTGAGAGTTATTTTTTTTTTAGTTATTTGAGCATGAAGAAGAAGCATGCCTAGAGCCTAGAAAAAGGAGTCATCACCRAGAATTATTTGAATGCAGAGCCCTGCCGGAAGAGGTGCAGGAGCAAGGAGGAAATCTTGTTGCAGATTGAAGAGGTCACTTGCAGATTGGAACAAGAAGAAGAGATCCTTCATTTATCGACCACCTGTCTAAGTCACGGATCTAAAGAAAGCAAGATGTAGATCTACTATAGAGGCTTCTCAAATATCCAGTGATTTGAAAGGAAAATACCCACTGTGTGGAGATCAACCTATGAAACATTCAAAAGAGGAGGTCCATGAGCAGTAATGAGAAGTAAAATTCAATTTAGTTATTGCATGTCCGATTTATTGAGTCAAAATTTAACAAGGCATAGACAAATGAGGCTGCAACAATTGGCAAGATCGATCCAAAACAATGTAGTGATCTACTTGAAAGTGAAACGATCTATTTGGGCATTTGTTGTTAAGGGTTTATTCTTTTAATCAATCCTTTATGAGTTTGATCCTTCTAATTTACGTGCAAGGTGAATGACTAAGTTTTCCATCCTATGTAATCATGATTTGCTTGGCTTTTGTCCATTATGGGAAGGCATGGATTTTATCATTGTGAGGGCATACTTTATTTTTTACTTCTGGATGGAACTCCAATCCGTGGATGGATAATCTACCCAATTCCTTTGAAGAACATTATGCAACTTCGAAGGACAAAGTGCATTACAAATTCAGTGGACCTAAAATTTGGAGTGAAGCTCTCTGTTTCCTGTCCATTTGAGAACAACCTTCACTTCACAAGACAATCCAGATCTTTCTCGAGTTTGCAGGAGAAATATAGGAACATGCGTCCCATCAGAATACTCTGATTTTTCATACATGTGTCCCAACACAATATTGCAGCTTGCATGTGGCCTTCACCTAGAATAAAGGGAAGATTTCGATCTGTGCTCCTTCATTATTCTATTTCTGTTTTTATGGATATTTAACAATTGCTACAAGCCTTTGAATGTTGATGTGATTGGAAGCTATTCTGTAGATGGATTAAAAAAATGGCTTCATCAATTATTTTCGTTTGCAACGATTTGTGAACTGGAAGAATTTATTTTTATATTCATTTTTGTTGGAGAATTATTGGTTGTTGGATGGATCAGATTGTTGATTCGATCATTTGCTAGATGGACAGATTGTTGGCATGTTTATGTGTGGCATATTGTTGGATAGCAGATTTCTTTGTGGTAGATCTCCAAATAGCGGATCTCTGCATAGCTGAAAAAATCTTGGAGGATATTTGACTTGAGCGATCCATGGATATGCATTCTCACATGCCTCAAAACAATAATGCATATTGATTACGAACAATCCAGAAATATTGAGAATTTTCTCTTCACGTGTGTTCTTCCAACATCAAAATCGGTCATGCCCAGATATTCTTCGAATGCAAATCCCTATTCGTGAGATCTGTGGAGGGCGCATGAAATTTGTCATGAGAGTCTGTAATTATTTTACTACGATCTGGGTGAGATTAATGAGAGCATGCAGCATGATGGTTTCACCAATCTAGATCAGCTAAATACACAACAACAAAATCAACAGCACCTAGCCAGAAGATTCATGTTATCTGCAAAGAACACCTAGGCACAAATTGGTTTCTCCTTCACAGGCATGCCTAGTGATTTGCGTTAATAGGTCTCTCTTATTTTCCATGTCAATGGTGCACTACTTTTGCTAAATTCCAATATTAAATCTCATCACCAGATTTCCATAAATCACTTCTTAAAAGTTTAAGAGTGGTATGTAAAAGGGATATACAAAGCATATTTATATATGTTTTGAATTTTTTTTTAAAGTAATTTACTTTTAAATCTAATTTGAAGTATTACTACTTTATGATATTTTCACTTTTTACATAAAAGTGATAAAAGGGGAGTTAAAATAAAACTAAATGGTTTTCTATGGGTAGTTGTAAGAAAATATTTTCTTGAGAAAACTCTTCTTGTTTTCTTAAGTCTTTGAGAGAAGAAGAAAAATATTATGAATTGATAGCCTTTTTAAAGCACGGTGAAGGATAAAGTACATTGTAGCCTTCCAATTATATGTGGTTTCGTAAGAGAGATACTTATAATAAAATTGAAGTATTTTTCTCTGTGTTCTAGATCTGCCCGAAATTGAATAAGGGGATATTAGATACACCTTGCGTAGTGTGTTGTGGTGAATATTTGCATTGTTACTTTATCATTTCTATGGTCTATCTCTCACATAAATACATTTGTAATGTATCATTTAACACATCATACATTGAGTACAAGCAAGTTAATTCAAGCACACAATTAACGCTAGTGAAGCACTTACAATCAAAAACATGTGATCAAGCCTCTATAGTGCACATTCAAGCATTAAAGTCCTCAACCACATCAGTAATGGACAAATCAAATTTTTCGAACTCAACACATCATGGAGAATTTGAAGTTAAATTGTAACTTGCAAGGAATGTTTGTTGTAAGATTACTTAATCAAGATTTATTGTAACTTGCAAATTGTCCTTTTGTAAGTTTACTTGTCTTTTTGAAATCAAGTTGAGTTGAATTGAATTTATCATAAGGTGCATTTTCGGATGAGCCCAACACCCTAGAGTCATTTTGAGTCGTAATTGACAATGATGAGTACTTGAAACTCAAATCATTGTAAACATCAAGGTTTTGGGTGCATTTTCGGTGGTAACCGACATCCTCAACTTCCTGGAAGCAAGTTCAAGCAAGGCAAGTTCAAGTGAACATGAATAGTAAGCGAGCATGAAGTTCAAGTGAGTGATTCAAGTGAGAAAGTTGCAGATAAACCTTCGTATGTCGAGTCAAAATTGTAATAAGGATCTACCTGCATAAGGAGACCTCTTTTAGTGTTTTGAAAATGGCTCGAAGTCTCAAATTATTAGAGTTATTGAACACTCTAATAAACACCATTGAAGACAACATGGTGACATTGAACAAAGAAACTCTTCAATCAGTGATAACTTGTTTGCAAGTGATGCTAGCTAAAGTTAGACTTCTTCAATCTCTATCCCAACTATTCAATGATGAGTTGATAGATCTCAAAAATCATCATCCAGTGAAGTGTTATGAACTAGTTTTTGTTCAAAACAACCCTCTCTATGATGATAATGATGATGATAATAATTATGATGATGATGATGATGATGTTTTTAATCAACATTCAGTGAAGCAACAACACAATGATACAACTTCAAAATCGGTTTCAGATGATGTTGAATCTATTCATGAACCTACATTTCAAGATTTTTCTTTTGATTTCAGTGAAGAAAACCTTTCAATGATGCATCAACATGCAGTAAATCCACTTCCACGGATTTCAAAGCAATAGGTTTAGAATAATCTTTCCAAGCCCATCATCATACCTTGGGAACAAATCATCTACAACAAGAATAGAACAAGACTTGGATATGATAAGGAAGTTACCTTTCATATTCTTGATTATTCCAGACCAATCAAGTTCCAAAGTGTTGGATTCCTTCAAGAAGATTCACTTTCACTTGTTCAAGTTCAACATCAAAATGATAAGTTCCAACATTGTAATCGAGTTTGTCACAAGGAGAATCAGTGTTTTGATCTCCATCCTTGCCAGCATTGTGGCAAGCATAACCATTCTTCAGAAAGATGTTCAACACTGAAGAAACCTAGAATATTGAAAATTTACTATGAGTGGATTGATCCTTGACAGTGGTCATCAACAACCAATTGATTATATAAGTCTTACTGAAGAATTAAATATCGAGTAAAGACCAATATTATAGCACATAACATTTTTTTACCTCACATAAGTGGTCCTCTTATGGTATAGATTTTGGGCATGGCCCTCACGAGATGATATAACATGTGGTTTTTTCTGCATGACCACTTTTTTTTGTACTCAAATGGAAGTATGGTACTCTCTTGAGCATAGAAGGGGGGAGTACAATGATGTAACTCTCATGCACCTTAAGGGGGGGAGTTCAAAATTCTAGTGAAGATGGTTCATGAAACCACTTGTGGTCTCTCCTTTATGTTGAAAAAGGGGGAAATTGATGATGGAATTGAAGATGGTTGTCAAACAGAAAGTTTCGACAACAACAAACATCAAGTATGCCAGATGGGCATGAAATTTTCCAAATGGGCAACTGCAGTCTGTAGATGACATACTTTAGCAAAATTATGGTTCAATAAGTTTAAGTTGAATCATATAGATTTTGTGAGCAATGATGCGAACATTTGGTTCACATAGATGGTCATTTGACATAGCAGAGGACAAGAGGATCCTTCTGCATTGCAGCTTGGCATTTGATTGATATGTCAGGCATTTATTCAGGGATGTGTCAGACTAGAAGTTGATTCACTTCTCTTGGTTCTCTCTCATCAAATTGGCGTTTAGATTAAGTAAACAATTTGCATGCATCCTGGCTCACATGATTACATAGTGAGATTTTTCAGAGATGGTAGGCTTTGACAGGATTATGGTTCAATGACTCACAATTGAATCATACACATTATACATCAGGATGTTGTTGGACACCTAAAAGTGTCAAGATTGGTTATTGGTCATCCCAAACCACAGATTCAGAGAGCACTTTCAGTGATACACTGATAGTAGAGTGGTGATACTACATGTTCACCAATTAGTAGAAGACATTAGATTCTTCTTGCTAAAATACTTGGAAAAATGATCAAACTGTCAAGCAATCAGGGAATCTTCAGATATTGCAACTGTTCACTTCCATATCTCATCTCTCTTCCAGTTCATTTCAAATGAACATGTTCAACATTCAGATTGGCAGTTTTTCAGACAGTTCTTCATTGAGGCTCAACACAGGAGTTTTAGTATGAAGACTTGGAATTGATACCAGTTTATGCTTTATTGTTGGTATTATTGATCAGACTTTTGATTGAGGGGGGATTGTTAGCCTATGGCTTACCTTTATCAATCACTAAGTCTAAATTGTCACCTATATTTTTATTATTCATTTAGGATATTAGTAATATATCCTCAAGTGATGACTAGTGAGTTAGTTAAGATTGCCTAGCCTAGTCATCATTCATGATTTTAGGATCTAGAGAAAATCTCTCTATGAGGTGGCATCACCCATTGTACTATAAATATGTACCATTAGTATGAATACATTAAGTGTTGGCTAGTGATCCTTTTCTGCCATGTTGTTTTTTTTGTCTATATTTTATCAGATTTTCGAAACTTAAACAAAGTTTCCCTTAATGACCACTACCCACTCCCTAAAATGGATTATATTCTTCAACATATCGTGGGATCTTAGAAGATGTCCATGATGGATGGTTTTTCAGGTTATAATAAGATCATGGTCCACCTGGATGACAAAGAAAAGATGGCTTTTATGACACCATGGGGAACGTTCATGTATGCCAAGATTCCTTTCAACCTGATGAACGCTGGAGCTACCTTCCAGAGGGAAATGGGCATAGAATTTTCTGATGAAAAGGACAAGTTTATTGTGATATATATGTATGACATCAAAATATATTTTGACTCCGACGAACAACACCTCGGGCATCTGAAGAAATTTTTCTAGAAGTGAAGTAAATTTGACATATCATTAAATCTGAAAAAATAACATTTTGGGATGCAAGAAGGGAATCTCTTGGGGCACATCATATTGAAGGAGGGTATTAATATAGACCTCGACAGGGTTGAAGGAATCCTGAAAATCGTCACTCCATGCAATAAGAAGGAAGTGCAATCCTTTTGGGGAAAAGTGAATTTCTTGAGAAGATTCATTTCGAACCTATCATAAATTATAAAACATATCACCTGCATGTTGAGAAAGGGAAACATGATTAAGTGGAACCCGTAAGACAGGAAATCATTTCAAGATATCAATGTAGCATTGACTAAATCTCTTATGCTGGCCAATACAAAATTCACAAAGGACTTTATCTTGTTTCCATTTTCCTTAGAGCATACAATTCTTGGCATGCTGTTATAGAAAGATGATCAAAACTTTGAGAATCCTATATCCTATTTTAGCAGGATGCTCGAGGATTCTCTACTAAGGTATGAGATTATGGAGAAACAAGCATACGTCTTGGTAAAATCCCTAAATGAGTTTAGAATGTACATATTACACTCCCGCGTTATCTCTTACATGCCCAACAACTCAGTCAAGGATATCCTGACTCACCCTAACCCTGAGGGAAGGAGAGGTAAGTGAATCACATCCATGATGGAGTATGACCTCCAAATCAGGCCCACAAAATTGATTAAGGGTTAGGGTCTTGCAAATTTGATGGTGTAGTCAGACTGTGACATCGTGGGAATCAACTTCATCACTGATCTGTCAGAGAATCCTTAGGGAGAAGCAATTAAGAAGGTGTCTTAGGATTTCATCGATTCACCATGGTATATAGACATCGTCTACGTGTTGAGGAATTTTCAAGACCCTATGGGTTTAAGAAAGACCAAGGACGGATTTTTAAAGCTCAAAGTGGTTAATTTCTCCATCTTGGATAGTTAACTATACTGGAAGGATCTCGAAGGGATATTGCTGAGTTGTTTGCTAGAAAAAAATGCGAAATGAGCTATCGAAGAATTTCACAAAGGTGACTATGGAGGAAACCACTACTGGAAAAACACCTTCACAAATGTATACAAAGAAGTTTCCAGTTTCCATGAGTGTCAAGTTTTCGATGGAAGAAGAAAGCTGCAACCCTTGCCACTAAAGTCGATCTCAGTTGAAGCACCTTTCATGTAGTGGGGCTTGGATTTTGTAGGGAAAAAAAATCCTCCATTCTCAATGAAGCACAGATGTATACACACAACCACATATTACTTCACGAAATTGATATAAGCAATTCCCATGAAGCAGGATACTAATGTAGTCATTATCCAATTTTTGGAGACACACATCCTATTGAGATTTGGATGCCCTATAAAGATCATAACAGATAATGCAGATGCATTCAAGTCCAAGAAGATGGAGAAGTTTTGTTAGGATTACAATATAACCCTGGGGCATTATACAACGTACTACCCACAAGGAAATGGGTTAGCATAATTGTCGAATAAAATCTTGACCAGGATCATCAAAAGACTCATGCAAGACAACAAGGAGGCCTGTCATAAAAATATTATTGATGAATTGTGGGAGGAAAAAGTTACCACCAAGAATTCCATCTCAACATCGCCACTCAATATTGTATACGACGCAGACACAATTTTCTCTACCTCACTAGGGTTTCCTGTCAAAAGATTTTTGCAAGAGAAGGAGGTTGAACCAGATGACACGTAGAGGAGAATAAATCAACTTATTCACACATAACAGATGAGGGAACATATGTAAAATAATTCACAACTCCACCTGGAGAGGATGAAGAAAACCTTTTACAAGAAATCTAAGAAAGATGAGTTTTAGTTGGGGGATCTAGTGCTGAAATGGGATGCAAGGAATGAAGATAAAGGAAAGCATGGAAAACTCGATAATATTTGGATGGGACCATTCAAAATTGGTGGATATCGCGAAAATAATGATTATTTTATGAAATAACTAAATGGAGAGTGCATTGGTTGGGAGGCTATAAATGACAGGTTACTCAAACACTATCTGGTGAAATAAAGTCTGTTTAAGTCACATGTCATTGTAAATAGTCATTTTTTTTTTTGAGTTAGTGTGTCAGCAGAAAATTAAAGACCGAAGTCAAGCCCTTGATTTTATGCTGATTATTTTAGAAACAACGTCGATAAGTTTAGGTTGTTGTTTGTTTTTCATATTTAAGTGTCTGAAAGTTGAATAAGGCCAAATGGTTAGGCACTTGGTCTACTATTCTTTGCTACCTCGCTGAGAGGATAACATCCCCATTGGAGCCAGTTGTTAGCACCACCATTTTTATTTTCCATTAGGGTCGGTCTTAATTGAGTCATGGCCTCTGTGTCAAGGTGTGTGAGTTCAGGTACTTAACAAAAAAGGGGTCAAAGTCAGCAAGTGGCCGATTAGCCCTTGGAGTCGGGAAGGCATTTTAGATTCAAAACATGTGTAAATAGTACAAGTCTATTCCCAAATAGTCGAGTCCTATCAAAAAGGGAGTTTCTACATGCCATGAGTCGAGGCAAGTTGTCAATAGAAGTCACATTGGCAAGTGAAGTGACCATCACCATCCCATTATGAAGGATGGAAGAATGAAAAATCACGACATTCGTATCACGTATGCCTTCCAGCCCTTATTAGTTGTTCTTTACATGCACAGATGTGTTATGGAAAATCTATAGTTCATTTCAAAACATCTAGTCACCATGAATTCAATGTTTCTTGGCACGATTCCACCTCCCACCTACTCTATTATAAATTCTAAATTTTCTACACGCACCTTATTCATAAATCAGGCTTTTCCACTATTTGTAGTTTTATCTTGCAAACCTAGGTTGATCAGGATGATTTCCTTGGGCCCGTACCTAATCCACCATGCATAGGGGAAATACATGTTGCACCATGCAAACCTTCTAAAACATAAGGAAGGGAGAGCGAAGTGGAAGGAATGTTGGGCCCGAGCCCCAAAACTTGATTTTTATTAATGAGGATTTAAATAGTTCAGTTGCATGGCCTTTTACAGGAAAATTCAATGATTCAGTATAAGACTACCTGATTATTTCACACTCAATTTCGATGGATTCCATGCGGTGATCTCGAGTGTCAATTTTAAGGTAACCTAGGAAACTGTGCCAATTGCAACAACGATCCCTTCACGTGACGAGAGGTGGTTTAAGGGCATGCACTTGGACACGCAGTGTTATGAATATTTCATCAGGTGATATTGTTTAGGTGGGAAGGTAGAGGTAGGCGTCTCGAGAAGATATTTATAGGAACCTTTCCAGAAACTGCTTAGAGTAATTAGGAAATAATTCACCTGTGAAGGGAGGTTCAATAGGATACATTCACACCACATTAGATTGTTGATGCACTTCACAAGAGAAAGACCATTAAATATACCCTTTTTCCAACACCAAAGTCTCCAGGATATGGAAAGTAGTGTGCAAGCCGAATTGGATCGATTGAAAAGGAAACTCTCTCATGTATCCCTTATTAAATTGTTGTTAGTTGAGGAATTAAGAAGGTTGAGGAGAAACTAGGATTCAAAGGGATATTTATCTCTTTCCACGGAAAGGTTAATACCACACCGAATGGGGGCTAGAGGGGAAGAGACTGTGTAGGAAGGAAATACATCTGAAGCCCTGTCCCCCCAACATTAAATACTCCGGAGAAGGGGCAGGCCAAAGAAAAACAAGGAGGTTGGGGAAACCCGAGTCCCGAGTAGACCTTGCACAGGGTCGTCTACCAAAGAATTAATTATGTGCACTATTTGGTTGGAACCTACCGAGGGTACAAGTCGAGAAATATGGAGTGGAACAAGGAAAAAATATGTTCAAGGGTTGTCTCAGTAGCTGAAGCAAGCGCAGCTCGCAATCGCTGAGCTTTACCAAGAAAACAATGAACTAAGACGGCAATTAGCAGTGAAGAACCTTGAAGTGTCATCATCGCAAGGTTGTGAAGGAAACATGACGTGGTTGAAAAGACAACTCAAAGATGTGTAGGATACAATCATACAGCTACGCAAAACATAGAGGTTGTTAGAAGAAAGGAATGCAAAGCATTTCAGAGAATGTGAAGCGGTCGAAGAGAAAGTCCACACAACTCTTGCCAGCACATAGAAGAAACATGATTAACTGAGTTCATTCTCATATTCTCAAAAAGAGCATGAATCTTGATATTTTTGAAGGAGGCATTTCCTTTAGACATTTTTTCCACTTTGGTAAAGGCCATTGTAGTGAGAAATCACTCACCACGCACACACCTCAACAAATGAGCACGCGAAAAAAATCAAGGTCGTTACAGTGGATGGAGTCTGAAAAAATACTTTATTGTTTAGATATCTTGTCGAAGGAAATAATTGACACATCACTCTCCCCATGATGAGACCTTGTTGATAACCCAATCCCCATGCAAGAATACAAGAAGTTATGATGCGACCAAACACAGTTGTTTTCTATTTTTGGAAAGGCATCATGAGAAAAGTCATTTAACATAGAACAATCAGTTTCCTAAATTCTAGGGACAATATATAGAGAGAAGGGCATCCCAAACGATGCCCTTGCCTATATATTTTATATTTTCAATGTAAGCTAGGTTGGTTGGCAAACTAGTGTAGACGGTGATTATTGAATGTAATTTGAGCTCGACCGAAATTTAATGCAAAAGTCCTGAAACTTTGATGAAATTATTCTAATTATAATAGTTGGATGTATTGTCTCCTTTATTTCCGTATGTATTTCTTATGTTCTTTATCCATATCTATTTATTTATAAATAGGAACGTAATTTTGAACCTAGGATTCGCTGCACAGCGCCCTAAGATTCATTCCATTTAGACAAACTGTCTTTCCTCTAAGTTAACTCAGAATTCATCCTCAATGGTGCTCCGAGTTTCTTTATGTGTTTTTTTCCCCCTCACCACACACAATGATTTTACACTGAATATTGTTTTTCGCTTACCCTTTATCCTCTCAATTTCAGTCACCAAGGCATTTGTTTCTATCGTCTTCTCGAACTGACTCCATATCCCAAGGTCTTACTTTCTTGCACCAATAGAACCAGAACTTATTATTCAAATGTGTTAAATATAGCCAATAGCTTAAATCCATATCCTACACTGAGATAGTGTCTCCTGAGAGAGCCCTCTCCATGTCTGAAAGGCTAGTTTCATGTCTCAAAGTTGGTTTGTAGTTTGCCTCTATCATTCATTTCTCAACCAAACGAATTTTACATAGAGCTAATAGAGTGAATCCTCCCTATCCAAGCACCCTCATCTCCTCATGAAGTGTGCCTCCTCTCTACTAGTGAGAACCCAGAAAGAATAAGTCAACTCCTTGCTTGATGCACCCTCCTCCCAAGAATGCACCCTCTCCTCAAGAAAGTGTGCCTACCTCCATAGGATGCACCTCCTCCTCTATACTCATGTGCCCTAACTCCACATAGATTCCTCCATAACACAAGAGTAAGACAAGACCATGGGAGTGAGCCAACAACTAATTGGTAGATCTCCTCCTGCTAGTAATGCTCTCCTCCTCTCAAGGTTTCACCCTCTTCTCTATCAAATGCACCCTCCTTCATATGTGTGTGCCCTCCTCTATAAATGTAGCCATGCATCCATGTAATGGTTCTCTAAGATCTCTCAAACCAACAAAAGCTTCCTCATCAAACCCTCATACAATTGTGCCCTCCTCTCCTTGAGAAATGCACCCTCTCCTCCTCCTCTCCTCTTCTCACAAGGGAAGAATGAATCTAAAAAATTCACTATACCCTCTTTTATCCTCCTTTGGTCAAACCCTACAATATGAATGTCATAGATCCAATCTATCCAAGTCTAATCTATGGGTGAGATCTAATCCAAAAATATCACTAAGGAAACCCACTTTCCTTAGTTTCTTTATGTTTATTAATTCACCCACTTTGTGAATTAATTGTCATTTTATGACTTAAGTGACATATTTCACTTTTGAATTAAATATCCTAAGTGACATATTTTATGACTTAAGTGACATATTTCACTTTTGACTTAAAAGAACCACAACAGATATAGAAGAACAATATAGAAAAACACCACTTTATTATTATCAAACCCTTGAGGTAGGGAAACACCATACAATGGATCCTATTATGGAAGGGATCCTCTCCTGTTCACTTTCCTCTTCGAGGGGGCATCCTCCTATTGAGCTACCGCTCCAAATACAATATTTTTCTTCATGTCTCATTACATTGCTTGAACCCCTTTATATAGTGTTACCATGACCTAAGAATATTCTAGAGGAGGAATCTTCTAGAAGTAGAACCTTCTAAGAAGTCCTCTTACATTTATTATATCTAATTACCCATTTATTATATCTAACTACCATAGTGGGCCTTATTTAATAATATAGTGGAACTAGTCCACCTTGCATTGAATGACCTCCACTATTATCACTATGGGTCCTTTGGCCCCCCCCCACTACCTCTCTAGCTACCTTACAATCTCTATCGCAGATTTTCTCAATCTGCGTGATCTATAAATGGAACTAAATCTCCATCTATCCAATATCACCTAKATCTCGGCATCACACCAAAGATCTCCAACTTGGTCTCCCACCAAGGATTTCCATCTACTCTTAGCATATCACCAAGAGTCACTCTATTGRCATCTCACYAAGAGTCTCACCCTCKTGGTATCTCAGCAAGAGTCATCAAATTGGCCTCTCGCCAAGTAACTTCCACCTAAAGTGTATCCATAGCATGATTTTCCCATCTTAKAAGATAAGTGCRGCTCAAGCCTCCATGGTGCCCTGTTTCTCCTCCTCATCAAMCTATGATTTCTTAARGTGTAGCACCAACTCTCTGTCTGCTCGACTTCTCTGAAACTATAGCTATCATGGGTGGAACAATCACCCACTCTGAAGATGTCCAGGGACATTGAGTCTAATCTCCCTCTGAATCACCAATGTGAGTCAGTCATTCCTCATCAACTTTGTCTCCCCATCTAATGTTGGATGGTGTAACAACATACCAAGTAGACATGAAATCACACTCTCTCGCAAACTTCTCCTCGAACTCTATCTCCTCTGTTGTCATTTTTGACCCACCCTGTTGCTTCTTCTTCTTCTTGGGACATTGTCCTGCATAGAGAACCATGCCACCACAAGCAAAGAATCTCACTATTCTCATGTATCTCTTCTTCCCACTGTTGTTTTTCTCTCCTCCCTATTGTGGGGCCCCAAACTTGGGACCCTACCAAACTCCCTGACCGGTCTTCTTCTTTCCCTTTATCCAAAGAGCAAGGTCCTCATCACCTAGAATTAATTGTTTTTTTTGTTGCTGCTACTGTCCAGAACCCTCTGCCACTAGTCTAGTCTCCTCTTGGACGAATTCATCCCACATCCTCTCCCATGTAGGTATAACCTCCCTGGAAACAATCCCGCATATGAATGGACCCCATGGTTTGGTAAATATTTTCAAAGTTTTCCTCACCATAGCATTGGGATACACCACCTCTCCCACGGCTCCAAGTTCATATCCAATGTGGGTGTATCTACCAAGGAATGAAGTAAATGACTCATCCCCGATCATGTGAATTTGCCTCAGTTGATAATGAAGAACCAACTTCCAATTCTCATTAGTGCTCTTGTACAAATTGCATAGATATTCCCACATATCGTATGCATGAGTCTTCCTAGTCAAGTGGGGAATAATATGATCTTTTACTGCATCACAAATGGTCCTCTTTTCCTTATTGTTCCTCCTACTGAAATATTCCAACAAGACTGGGGTAGTAACAGGAAGAACCAGAACAAGCGCCTCAACTATATCCCATAGCTCAAGGGCCTATAAGACAAAGACGATCCCTGCCTTTCAAGGAGACCAATTTATAGCCTTGTCTAGCCCATCCTCAACATGCATATGAGAGACTGACATGCCTGTCAAACTTCTCTCACTTTGATGCTCCAAATGTGAACGAATGGTACGTCACTTATGTCAACACAGGTGTGAAAAGAGGCAAGAGAAAACTCAACCTCACTCCTAGAAAATAGGTTTGAAAAGACATCGAACACTACAACCTCACTCCTATCCACTCAGGTGTGAAAAGAGGTTGTCCCCAAGTGTAAAAATTCAGCCCAACAAATCTTCCCACAACTGTCTACAAACAATGTCAACTAGTTGTCCAAAATATGCCTTGAGCTGTCCAACTGGCACTAAATGAGAGGTACCTTCAGATCTGAAATTTACTCACTGTTTTGGACTGTAAACTTGTTTTCCAAAAACAACCAACATATCTGATATAACACCTCACAAAACTGCCCATAAAAGTGCTTCAAAATCAGCAATTCTAAGCCACCTTTGGCTCTGATACCATGTAGATTTTTTGAGGTCCTATGAGGTTGCCATCTAAGTTATGTCCCTGAACTTAGTATGGCTCTAAGTTTCAATTGTGTGTCTTTCTTTTCTTTCTGTTTTAGGAAAACAAACAGTCACCAAACTTTCTGCTCAATATTTGATGGTTAAGTGATCTTTTAAGGTGCCCTTGCAAGTGTTTTGTTTACTCAATGTTAGGACATGCAATATTCATTAAAAAACATAACACTACCTCTAGATATTGAACTTTAAAATGTTGATCTACACTTCTAATCATGCATAAATTTGACACATAGATTTTTGGTCAAAGTGACACTGGAAAACCTACCCCATGGGGAAAACTAGTTTGGAGTAGATATATATAGAAGGCCTCAAAGCAAAATGTACAACACAGGAAGCATAAAGAAGTGAACCTAGTACAATAGAAACCACTCTTTGGTTCCTTGGATTTCCTTGAATACTTTCCCACAAGCCTTGTGGAGTAAGGCCCCCTTGCCTTGGTGAGCCTTATTCCTCTTGCTTTCTTTGTCTTTATCATTATCTATTGCTTTGTCTGAACTCTTTATTGCCTCTGAACTTGCCCAGTCATTGTCCTTGCCTTGTCTTTTTCCTTTCCTTTGAAGTAGCCTGCCTCTCACAAGAAAAACCTCCTCCAAGTGATGGTTCACCCTTCCTCTCAAGTGCACCCCCCACACATGCAAAAACTCAAATAAGGAGTGAATCCTCCCTAACCAAGCACCCTCATCTCCTCATGAAGTGTGTCTCCTCTCTACTAGTGAGAACCCGCAAAGAATAAGACAACTCCTTTATTGATGCACCCGCCTCCCAAGAATGCTCCCTCTGCTCAAGCAAGTGTGCCTACCTCCATAGAATGTGCCTCCTCCTATAGACTCATGTGCCCTCACTCCACATAGCTTCCTCCATAGCAGAAGAGTAAACCAATACCATGGGAGTGAGCCAACAAGTAATGGGTAGAGCTCCTCCTAATGTAAATGCACCCCTCCTCTCAAGGTTGAGCCCTCAACTCTAGAAAATGTGCCCTCCTCTAGAAATGTATCCATGCCTCCATGGAAGGCTTATCCAAGCTCTCTCAAACCAACACAATCTTCCCCCTCAAACCCTCTTACAAGTGATCCCTCCTCTCCTTGAGAAATGCACCATCTCCTCCTCCTCTCCTCTTCTCACAAGTGAATAATGAATCTAAAAAATGCATTATACCCTCCTTTAGCCTCCTTTGGCCAAGCCCTAAAAGATAAATGGCCTAGACCCAATCTAGCCAAGTATAATCAATGGGTGATATCTAATCCAAAAATATCACTAAGGAAACCCAATTTCCTTAGTTTCTTTATGTCTATTAATTCACCCACTTTGTGAATTAATTTTCACTTTATGACTTAAGTGACATATTTCACTTTTGACTTAAATCACCTAAGTCAAAGTGAAATTAAAATCATAAAGTAAAGTACAAGGGTAATAGTCTACCCCTTTGTTCTTACAAACTCATAAGCACATGAGGACCACTTGCCAAGGTACCCAAATCCCAAAAAGGAGTTGGACATAAGAAGAAGGTTATCAAGCCTGTGGTTTTGAAGAGGCATGTTGTCAGGCCCATGGATAGAAGAAGCAGGTTTTCAAGCATGTGAGAAGCTCTCTCCATGTGAGAGATATTGTTGGGGAAGTGATTTATAATGGAGGGATTCCAACAACTACTACATAGCTTCGAGAATTCTTGATCTACCCTGTTGTTGAATGCATGGAAGGGAAGTGGAGAAGTCGATATATTGTGGAACAATGAAGGTGTATATTCCTAGGGTGGGACAGGCATGTGGGGAATTAGATTCTGTGAGCGGTGGGTGTAAGTAGGCTCCTGGGAGGGAATCCTTCATGTTTCATTGTGAAAGTTTCTGTAGTCTTAGCCTAGCCTAGGATTCCATTTATGCTAGGTGGAGTTTAGTCCCAGTTCAGGGGTGAGCCACTATTGATATCTTGGAGCAGTGTGGTATAAGGATGGCAGGTTCATGGAAGGTATGCACACAATTTGTGACTTTCATAAAAAGATAAATACCAACTCTATGTTAATTTTTATGTTGTGTATTTTGTACATGCCATGATATTTATAATATTGCATGTGTAAGATGTTGTAGCAGATTGTTGTGATTTTCACATTTAATTTGTGTATTAGTAGAATGCATATTAGTTGTTTAATTTTATATGTATGATGTTCTACAGAGAGCTCTATCGGCCATATCCTAGCAGGTCTATGCATGGGTATGGACAATTTTGATTATCAAAACAGAGTGAGCAGTATGTTTTTGTATTTATTTCAAGTGACATTGCCCA